>BPLQ01001020.1:0-115355 GCA_021605075.1 Caerostris darwini
TCTAAATTAGCAACGCAAAATCTCTCTTTTTCTCTCTCTGTATATAGATATATGCACCCACACACACAGAGAGAGAGAGAGAAAGAGAGAGATTCTTTGAAAGCAAATCAAATCTTATGATGAAGTTAGCAGCTGCATCTCACAAACTTGAAGTTGTTTTGGAATTGTTGGAGGGAATGTTTCTCGTTTGTTGAGACGGAATTCAACAAACACTTCTGCTAGACTCAACAACTCAGAGTGACAAAGTTCTTTGTAAACACTTTATGGAGATAAGCCGATGATATTGAAAAAGATTCTAATACTTCTAAATGAAATACTTTCAATTGAAATAAGTTTCCATGAGATGATTCAAACTAGTTTTCCCATGAGCAGCTGCCCTATTTTTTAAAATCTTTTTTTTATTTAAAAAAAATAAATTGTTATATGTATTTCTACAAATTATTATGAATTATATAATAAATTTGCCAATCAGTTGAACACAACCCAAACAGTAGTAACACAATAGAGAATTCTCTCTCGTATTCGCATGAAGACTCTAAATTATACAATTTGAAAAATTTTTATGAGTCTGAAATTTTTTTTATTATTAAAAGTAATTTTAAGAAATGTAATTAGTGCTATTTTTGCTATTGAAAACTATTCACGCGCGACGTAGTGGACAGCGAATATGTCTTCTGAATTAAATGAATTCCGTTTAAAACTTAATAAATGATAATGAACCAAAATTATTTATGTTCATTTGGAAGCCCGTGAGCAATTGAGCTGTGGAAGATAAGTCTTGAACATACGCTTAGTAATAAATTGGTTATTTGAGATTTAGCGGTTGTATGTTTCACGTTGAAGATTGTGAAAAATTCTAATTTGATAAGACTTTAAATGGCACATTTGAGGAGGACTCTTTAAAATATGGATGCAATATGGTAACCTTACAGTATACCCTAATATACTCTTACAGGCTACCCTAGATTAAATATTTACCGTAATGGCAACTGATTTCAAATTCAAATGTTCTTCAATAGGCTATATATAACATTATCATTTTTCGTTACCTCCGATGTAAAGAAAACAGCCTTTGCCACTCAAATAATTGATTTATCGCTGCGTGTACATCTAACATTTATTGCTCTTAGCTCAATTACATTAAGTATTCTATCGCTCATTTCGCGGGACCCAATGTGGACAGCGCGGTTTGCGGTTAGGAGACTTCTCCCACTTAAACAAACACTTCGAAGATCACAGACATGGCTAAACGCATTGCATGAGTTGCAAGCCTGACTTGTTGAAAGTGCGCGATTACGAGTATGAGCTTTAGAAAACAATACCAGGAATTTGTCTTTTTAAATTAAAATGAAAGATTTATTAGTTATTAGTGAAATTCAAAATTATTTTAATTCCCACTTCCGAAATATAATTAAGAAATCGATACACGTGATATTATCCTTTGAGTTCATTACTCCCTAAATATCCTCCTCCCTGGATACAGGAATAAGGATTGAAACATGCCCGATTCTCTATTAGTAAGTGAATGGAACTTTTTTTTTTTTTTTTTAAGGGGAGATCAAATCATTCTATAATTCTTTTCCGGCATTCGCATCTCTTTGAAAGATTAGTCAAGTAGCAACGAATTCAAGTGGAATTAAATGATTTAAAAGATTTTTATCAAAAGAAGGAGAGATTCTTTTTACTTCAAAGGTCATTGATTCCAAGAAACTGAATCATATGTATGACTGAACTAATAGTATGGAAAAAAGAACGATTCTAAAAATAAATGAGAACATCATTTTTAAAAATTTGATTAAAAACGAAAATATAAAAGAATCTTGAATACTCCAAGTCCTCGATACACCGCTGAATCAGAGGAGGCTTGGACATGGATTTATTTTCTATGAATTTTTTTGTTACATTTTCACTTCTTTTTCTCACGTTTTCAAAACGATCGTTTTTTTCTCCTCACTTTTTCAGTTTAATCTGTTTTGAATTTGTTTGTTTTAAGGATCTTACTATTCATAATGTTCTAGAATTCAAAGAAAAGTATGGATAAAATGCTTAATTTGATGAAGGTGGAATTTAAAGGATTTAGAAAGTTGGGATACAGTTCCGGGAATCAACGGGAGGCCAGTACATTCCAATAGTGCAAAGGACTACTAAAGGGCTATTTTCCAAAATTATGTTATATACTTCGTATTGTAATATAAGAATAATATCCTTCGTTTATTGTTAAAAAATAAGGAGTTTATTTGATTAATATAAAATATGGAGTTATTTTTGTTTAATATATAATATAGAATATCAACTTATCTAATTAAAAAAATACGGAGTTTATTTAGTTAACCAATCAAAAAAATATGGCAGCACATTTTTGTGTTAATATATAATACAGAATATCAATTTACCTTATTGAATTTCTATATATATATTAACAAAAATTCAAAACAATGTTTCATTAATTAATGAAATCATCATTTCAAGCTCCCATTAATTAATTCAAATGATTCCCTTTTAATTACCTTAATTTTAAAAATCATCATTAGAAAACAGAACCAATTACAAAACAGAATAGTTTATCCCCATGGTGGGCCAAGGCCGTGTCTTACTGGCAGATTTCGAGACAAGAGATATTTTTTTTCTTTTTACGGGATAGCCTACGCCCAACGCTCTACAATCTTAGACTGGAACATATGGTTTAAAGTAGATTTCGAACCACTACAAACATCCATGGTACCCGCGGAAATCGTACCCGAAACATGTGGTCTTTTTTTTTTTTCAAGAGCATCTAATATATAACAGCAACTATTTTTTTTGTCAAAAGCAAGTATAATTCTGCGACTTTTTTTTTATCAAAAACGATTCAGGAAAGATCAGGACATCCATTGGCCGGGAAACCCATGATCAATTGAGCTGCGGAGGATAAATGTTGTATAGAGATAAACTCGTTATTTGAGTGGCAACGGTTGTACTCTTCACATTGAAGATAATAGAAAAGGCTCATCTAATCTCACCTTAAATGGCACACTTGAGAGGGATTCTTTAAAATATGAATAAAATTTCTTTTAAAAGCACTGTAAAGCATCTGAATTTGAATGAGAGTAACATAAAATATTTTTATTAGTTAATTTTAATGTTAGGTTGAGTAATGTATTTGAAACAAGTAAGGTAATCTAGTAGAATATAAAATTTTTTAGTTTAAGCTATTATTCGTGTGTTATTATTTTGATTTATTCCAAATATATTTTAGTGCACTTCAGGATTTTCTACTTATTTAAAATATATTTAAAAATTTATTTTTTAAACAAAGGTGGGCCTCGTTTTTTTATGTTTATAAAGAATAACTTACTAACAGACAATGGGAGATGGACATTACTAGAAAACTATTAAAGATAACTAACCCGCATTTGCGTAAAGTATGGGAGAAAACCTGGTAAACTCCTATAAGTCAGCCTAACTACCATTGACAGAGGCTTTATCACAATCACCATCGAGTCTACTATTTTTTAAAGTAATGACTACAACGAACGCCACTAGCAGATTTAAACCAAAGTCCCCCTGCACTCTCAGCTGCTCATCTTACCAAAAAGCCACGAGCCAAAGTAAAATCAGTTGAATTAATTTTTAGTTGTACATCAACGATCCTCGGGTTTGACTTAAGTGTATAATGAACCGAAGATAGATGAAGGGAAGACATAGCCTTCCAA
The DNA here is from genome assembly GCA_021605075.1 of Caerostris darwini. NCBI lineage: Eukaryota > Metazoa > Arthropoda > Arachnida > Araneae > Araneidae > Caerostris > Caerostris darwini. The sequence continues at coordinate 3,693 of BPLQ01001020.1, forward strand.
CAAGCGTTTAAGAGCAACTGCCCCGCATTTGCGTATCGTACGTGAGAAAACATTGTAAACTCACATCAAGTAGTCTGACTATTGATGTGCGTCACTTTACACACACTGTCAAAATCGTCATCGATTCCCCTCGTTTCTTAAATAAGTGATTGCAACGGATACGGTATCGGATTCGAGCTTGAATCCTCCTGCACTTTAGCTGCGCACTTTATCACAAGGCTCAAGTTGGTCCTTGTGTCGTTTAGGTAAGTTATTTTACCCAATATTTTTATCTAACAAAGCGTCTGCTCAAAAAACTGAGAGGAAACACAGAAAGCGCACCCCAAACAGCCTGCTGCTGATGCCAGGCTCTTACGCATGCTGCCCCAATCCCCATCAAGTCTCCTCGTTTGTGGGAGCGATCATGGCAACGGAAGCAATCTTCGGATATTGACTTGAGCTTTCTGCATTTTACTTGTGTCCATTTCTACATGGCAATGATTCGGGCGTTCAAATGTGTATTTTATTTCCCCTCCCCCATAAAAAAATAAAGAATTTCCTTCTAGTCGTACGATAAACGACAGCTGATTTACTGAAAAACTAAATAAAATTCCATTGCATTCCTCAATAGGATATTTGAAAGCCTCATTTTTAAAAGTATTTTTGAAGTTTGTTGATGTATAATCGACTCAATCCGTAATAAAATCTAAAGAATTTCAATCATGACAATCGATACGTATCAAAATAAGAGCTTTGTATTTCTAAAGTAACTTGCATTCGTGGGCGTAAATGCGTTACTTAAGTACAAAGTCAAGTAGGTGCTTTCGGGGAGGGTTATTTAGCAGGTAATGAGGAAACAGTGCTTACGGTAAATGATCGTTATGTGAATCACACGAAAACACCTTAAACTAAAAGGAGTGAGAGAGAAAATAGTCTTGCTGTATGAACTAAATAATTTTACTTTCCGTAATCAGATATTTTAAATGTCCATATTTAGAGTCGAATCATATTATAATCAGTATTACCCAAAATTTATCATGTTTATTTTTAAAATATCCGCTCATTTTCAACTAGAAAAGTTTGTGTCAATAATATAAATTTCTCATTCTGAGAATTTCTCAGTTTATAGCCTGTCAACACAATATGGATTATAATATATGAGCTATTTCGTGTTCGCATTCTTTAAGGATATTTTTAAGGAAATTTTTCACATCTACACTCATGTCCATAAATTAAGGATAATGAAGTTCAGGCAAAGAAAGAGACAGAAGCAAAACAAATTTGACTTATTTGTAAAGTCTATTTATTAAACAAAACGTAAAGAGCAAAAAAGATGCTATATGTTTGACATAATTAAGAAAAGTTGCGACTTTTTACTCCCTGGAGCAAATTTCAAAAAAGAACCTATTTACAAAAAACCGTATAACATGGTTAGTATGATGGTTAATATGAAGTATGTCTCCTGGACGATGCAATACAGGCCTTACAACGCCTAGGCATGCTGAGTATCAAATTATCAATTTGATCTTGGGGAATATTACACCACTCATCAAGCAATGCCCTCCGAAGTTCCGGTTGACAGATGGGAGGGGGTTGACGGGCTGCAATTCGTCGGCCAAGCATATCCCACACATGCTCTATTGTATTCAAGTCCAGTGAGTATGATGGCCAATCCAGACGGGTGATATCCTCCAATTGAAGGCATTCGTCTACAATGTTTGCACGGTGAGGACGGGCGTTGTCATCCATAAACAGAAATTCAGCACCCATGGCGTCCCGAAACAAACGTACATGTTGTTCCAGAATGACCTCCCGATAGATGTGGCCTGTCATCGTTACACTCTGAACATGCAGGTCAGTTCTGGAACCAAGAATAATTCCTCCCCAAACGAGCCATAATGCACGACTGTTGCGGTGTCCACAATGCATGCTCTCTACTCCAGGTTAATCGCAGGCGACAGTGAGTTGCGGTAAGTGGAAGACATCTGACAGGCCTACGAACATATAGACCAATGTGCCCTAAGCGTCTGTACATGGTCTGCCTTGAAACTGTCGTACCGGTAACTGAAGAGAGCTGACGAGACAGGTCTGATGCTGTGCTCCGTCTGTTTCTTTTGGCAGTAACTGCTAAATACCGGTCCTCATTCGGCGTTGTAACTCGGGAGCGACCTGTGCTGTAACATCTACTCACATTACCAACATCTTGGAATCGTTGCCAAAGCCTGGAGACGACACTCTGGGCGATTCCAAGTTCCTCGGATACTTCCAGCTGGGTACGTCCACATTCCAGTCGTCCAATAATTCTAACACGTAACAAATCATCCAAATGCTTCCTTTGTGCCATAACTATGCGGTTATTGCACTGAAAGGCTTTTAAAGCGCTTGTGAACAATTTTACTTCTTTGCCACCATTCCTTATATGCCCCTCTCTTACACTCTCGTCATTGTGACGTACTATCCGCGCCATCTGGTGTTTTCCTGTAATTTGCATAATCTTCTTCAAGATGTGTGTGATAATTCTACAGGTGAAATTTTTATTTTAGAGTTCAATTTCTGTGTGATTCTGAATTATTCTTAATTTATGGACATGAGTGTACATTATTATTGATCTAGGATTCTTTTCTCTTATTTTCTTATTTTTGAAGTATATAGTCTATAGTTAAATTTGTTCGAAAGACCATAGAATGATTTTATATAACAGTAGCATGTTTGTTTATACTTGAGATTCACTTTCTCTATGAAACGCAATATATTCAAATTAAAGAAACAATAAACACTAACAATCGCATCATCACATGTTACCGATTGCGAATGATTAAAATCTCAATAAAAACAATTTTGACAAAATAATCAATGACAGCTTTTTCATTATTATTTACTACGCATCATATGATTAAATAACGAATTCATTGAAAAAAAATTACAATAATCCTTAAATATTAATGTTTTTAAGTTATAAGAAATACAAAAGCCACCCAAATCGTTTGCATTATATAAGAAGTATATACATGTTTCTGAATAAATATTCTGTTGATTAAATTATGTAAATGGTGAGCTTTACATTATTAAATTTATTGAAGAATTGAAATTATTCAAACTATAACTATAACCTACATTTAAAGCCGTATAATTTTTAGAATTAAAATGAATTAGTTACAAAATGGAGTTTTTACTTTAAAAATAAGATATTTAAAAACTAGTCAAAAGGGTAATTACATCTGCAAAGAAAAATAATTAATGTAACAAATTATTGTACTACTCATTGAAGAGAAGACTGATAAATATTTTCTATTATACCAGTTTAATGGTGAATGTTTCAATTTATTTATTTTCTTTGATAGCTCCATGCGTAATTTTTCTGCGAACAAATTTTATCACATACGAATGGAAATAAATAGTCGTTGCCATTGACAGGAACTAAATTAAGTAAACAAAGAAACCCAATAAAGAATAGAATTCCTTACGACTTCGCCAAGCATGATTGCACCAATTGTGATAAAGCATTAAGAACAGAATGATGTAGAGATACCATGGCAGATTCTTATTAAGTCACGTATCTGCTGTGCAATTACTACCATCTCAGCAATTTGAAGTAGGAAATTCTTGTTTCGAAATAATAAGCGACAGTTAAAATGCACCATATAAATTAGCTTTTTTTAAAAAACATGTATATTTCAAGGGTGTTTTTGAATGAAGTCTTTTAAAAAATTATTTTTTACGAAATGCTTCAAATATAATTGTTTTTACGAATTGTCCAATAAATTTTAATGCGTTTTACAGTCATCGTTTTAGTTAAATAATAATAATTTCGAATAATCAAAATAAGTCATTATGATCTTTCTTCAAAAATCATACAGTTTTTTTTAACTTAAACATGCTGTTTCTTGTCCCACTTGGTCGACAGCAACATCTAGATCAAGTCCATGAATCAGTACGTTTTAAACAGACGAATCGTAATAATGGGTAAAAAATACAGCTTCTTTTTGTCCTAGATCTTGAGCTATAAAGATATGGGGCACCAGAGGGATAAGCCTGACATTACACCACCGAGCAATGGGTACCCATTTTAGTCGTCTTTTACTACATACGTGAGCTTCAGTGGGGCTATTCTAACCCAAACTCACACGGGGCACTTAAATATGTAAATGGTTATCAATACAATCAAGAGATTATTAGTATTCAGTTAATAACTTCAAAATATAGAATTTTTTTATAGATAGGTCAACTGAATAAAAAAGAACCACAGAAAATATAAAAGAATTTAATACTACTGCTTTTAATACTACATTATTCAAAATCATTGAAACTAGTTTGAATATTTGCTTTCTCCAATTTTGTTTATATTTTTTTTTCATTCAAATTTTGCTGAAACTAAATTTGGAATAATTAATAAGCTTAGAGGGCCTGAGTAGCTCTCTGACGCTTGGTGCCACAGGTTTTGGGGTCGAATCCTGACGGTGCCATGGATGTTTGTAACGGTTCGGAATCCACTTTAAACCGTAGGCCTCAGTCTAATATGACTGTAGAACATTAGACGTAGGACAGACAAACTTACCCCTAAAAAGTAAAACATCTCCTGTCCCGAAATCTGCCATTAGACAGACAGCCTTCTATCACCATGGGTAAATGATATGGCATTTTCCACCCGAGAAAAATATCTCAGACGCTGTTTCACAAAAGAATGCATTCTGAATTATTTGCATAATTATTCTATAGTAAATTTAATTTGCTTTTGGAATTGCATTCTTCTTTAGGGACGTCAGTTTCGATAATCTACTTTCAAAAGAAATCAAAACATTTCAGAATAATCTCATCGAAAAGAAGTATCACATTGCATAGTTACCCTTAGGGAAAAATGCGATTTTGTTTTCAAAGTTTTAGTAATTTGGTAAGGAAACATTCTTGTGAGATTTTTCTCAGACTAATGAACTTATGGCATCTCAGTTTATTTCTATTTTTATAACGAAATATAACTCAACAAATAAATATAATAAATAAACTCTTTATGAAGATTTCATAAAGAGTTTATTTTATTGATACAAATATAAAAGGCTATATTTGGATTAACAAATATAAATACATATTCCCATATTTTATAAAAAAGATAATTGTGCTTCACATTTATATTTCTTGTAAATCGTTTGAAGCTCAAAACATTTCTGGTAATATGAATAAAATAAAGTCATGTTAAATTCAACCACATATGTATGACGAACAACATATACTGGTATATAGGCTAGCATTTAGATGAAATTAAAATCTTTTTATAACCCATTATTATCGTAGCTTATGATATACACTCGGTATGAGTCTATGAAATTCAAATAACAAGTAAGAAAGATACATACGAGATTTTTCTAGATTTGCATTTGTAAATAAAATATCAACTTTTTGATTCTGAAATTATGAAAAAATTTTTTAATGTTAATTTAAGGGGCAATTTAAATGATTTGTTAAGATTCATCTTCAAACATAGAAATATATCAAGTGAATTGAAGAAAATTGATATAGACTATTTATAAGCTGTATATTAATGCAATTATTTTATCCAGAAAATATATAATTTTTCTTAAAAATGCGATTTTAATCAGATATTAATATAAATAGATTTTTCGGTGTCATTATTATTTAAAGCTCAAAAGAATGATGAATATTTTCAAAATCAGTACTAGATTTTGTTTGTTTGTTTAAAGAAAAAAGTCTACAATTTATCCATTATAATACCTTGTAATTTTAATCATTTGATTAAAAAATTACAAATTAATTTTACTGTTCAGAATAAAAAAAAGTTCTTTAATGTTAATCCTAATTTTTTATAAGTCAATAAAATATCATACTTCTAAGGGCAATTTCAAAAACAAATTATCGATTCTTTCTAATTGTGTCAAATATGTTTTAATAATATGAATCGAAAAGTTCATTGTTTGTATAAAACGATAAACAAAGTTGAATTAACGCAAAATAGAAGTAAAAGGTACTATCACATCTCACATGTATAATCATTTTCCAATTCTTCCGCAAATCTGTATTTGCTCTAAATGTAGATTTGTAGATAAAGATAAATCTCTATATATAAAACTAAAGATGCATATTCATTTAAAATTTAGAGTAAATAACGTTTTTCTCATACATTTCAAAACAAATTTTTGAAATTTGAAAGGTCATTTTTTTCCCTAAGTGTGAAATTAAACATGATTTGGGCAGAACATATTATTTTTAAATTATTCACTACTCTATGCAGTATAAATAAATACGCATAACGTGTACCAGAAAATTGTTTAATCAGTCTTCATTTTCAATTTACTTTAATAGAGAAAAAAATTGCCTTTGATGAAAAGCACTAATTCGCCAATGATCGCTATTACATCAACAATAATAGCCAAACAGCTATCACGTCAAATTTTATTCCTTAAATTGCTTTTACACCAAATTTTATCGCTTTAACGCCAAATATTATTACTATCCTGCCGAAATTTTATTCCTAAAATGCATTTAAGACAAAATTTAATGCTTTATCGCTAAGAGAAAAAGCTTTAACGTCAAATTTAATCACTTTATCGCCAAATTATTGTGTGAAATTATGTTTTGCAAACTCACATTAATGTATCACTTTAGCAATTATACGATATACGCTGATACGATATAGTTACGCCAAAATTATTCGTTAAAACGCGAATTTTTTTACTATTATGTCAAAAAATATTTCCTTTTGTTATTATGTAGAATTCGAATGATAAAACAATATTAATAACAAAAATAAATATTAGAGAATAACTTACATTTTATTCTGATATATCATTTGTTCGAGGCGAAATAACTCAATAAAAAAAAAAAGAGCAACATCACAAAACGACAAAAAAAGCCACTCCAGCACCTGTATTTTCTTTCGTGAACTAACTGTCGTTCTAAAATTAAGAAGTTACATTTTTCCGCGCGAATTCAAATAACTGTTGCCACAAAACCTTAACTATATCAACAGTATTAAAATGAAACATCACAAAACCATAGAAAAATGTAATTCGTTCGAGTGTCATTTTCACCGTTAGCTCACGTTCTAAAAATAAAAAAAATTTCGAGCGAATTCAAATAACGGTTGCCACAAAACCTTAAAGTCAACAGCATTAAAAAGAAAATAATTATTTTCTAATCAAATATAATTTATAAGTAAAAAAAATCGTTTTTGTCGTTTGTTTCATATTCTCATGAATGGCAGCGTCATAAAAATTGTTTATATTCTGCATCAGTAGTCGGCATACTTCGAATCTCGGAATAATCAATAATTTATCGGAATAGTTGTGTAAAAGATTATATATTTCTGTAAATTCTGCAAATAATATTCAAAGTAACAATAAAATAGTCATTATATTGTTCGGTAAAAGAAGAAGTTACGAATTCCTGTAATTACACAATTGTAACCGTAAAGAAATTGACGGAACATTAGCGAAACATTCCGGGTTGTAACATTGGCGACTTCTTCAGCAGTACAGTACTTTAGATTTCAATCGATTAACTAATTGAAACCGTATTCTTAAAAATTTAATTATCACACTTAGAAACGTTTGTGGCCGATTATTATAATAAAACAGAAGCACACATATTTTGATAAGGAAAATCGTATATATAACTTCAACGTATTCTAAGTATTAAAAAGTGAGGCAATTCGCAAAAACTTTATATTTAAGCAAATGTAAATAAACTACTTGGCCAAATCGAAAACAGGGGCCGTTGGGATTTGACGACTGTTTTGTTACGTCAACTGAGCGATAATTTGCCAAATGTGGTAACCCGTTACTTACCGCCCTTTGAGAAAGAATTTTTGACGCCAATTCCCAAAGGCCCCTGTTCTACGATTTTACCAACTAATTTTGTCTAATAATAATATTGATAATTATCTTTTACAAATTTTGCCCTAGTAAATTTTAAAATATTAAATATTCATTTTGATTTTTTTTTTTATAAAATTACTTTAAAGATGAGAAATGTGTTTATCTGGTTCCCTTGCTTCCTCTGGCTGGCGCTTTAACCTTCTTCAATTTCATGGGTCCTACAATTTTTAGAATAATTTGCCTTTCCTCCAGACGGTTTTTCTCTTCAGATGGAAAAGACTTTTTGTTTTTTCATACCAATTTTCTTCATAGAAAGATTTATGCCCGAAGCTTCTTTTCTTTGCCTTTTATCGTCTGATTTTTCACAACCACGTTCTTACCAGGCATTGATTTTAACTCGCTGAATTTTTTCTTCGGTATATTACAGAATTCTATATATTCCAGATATTTCACTTTCCTTTCAGGATATCGCGTGGTCTCTGAAGATTTTAATGTCTTCCTATTTGATGAGGCTTCAATTTCCATCTTACTTTTCAATATTTCCGAAGAGGTTTTTCTTCTTTCTTTCACATTTTCTGTTTGCATTAGCAACTTCTCACTTTGTATATCATTTGAGGTATTTCTTTTCGAATCTCGTCTTTCAAAACGTTAGACACGTCATGGCCATTTTAGACTGCTGAAGTACGAATGATATCAACTACCGATTTCATTCATATTTTTTCAACTCTTTTAATGAAACACTTAACGACAAAAATAATAAGTTTGTTATTAAAGATATTACACCTTTCTAATTTCTTTTAAGATTTAATGGAAAATACAAAGTGCAAATCACAAAAGTAAATTTAATTTTTGAACAACTTTGCACGAGTTATTAGTTTCAATTAAATGTGAAACAGAAGAATACGTACAAATTTTCATATCGAAATAATTATTAATAATACGATATAATGGTACAGCTAACGTATTTTAGACGCTATTGAATTAATGCATAACAAATTTTTTTTTTCATACGGAATCGCATGGTGATGTGAAATTTTAATTTCAAGCACTAATAATAATATGTTATGAAACTGTTATGTTATATGTTATGTTACTGCTTACATGTTATGAAAATTTTGAAATTTAGATATAAATAAGTATGAATATTTTTTATAAATTCAAGGTGAAGTCTTATTGAATACTAAAATCTCAGAACCTAGCTCTAACTCCACTTATTCGCATCCTCCCACTGTTTTCAACTTGAAATGTATTTAACTTCTCAGTATCAGAACTCTGCAGGACACCAGGAAGTTGACACCAGGAAGCTCTAGCTCAACTGCTTCGCGTGCTTCCATTACTTTCACTTCGAAATGCTCCTATTTTCTAGAAATGCATCTAACTATATCAGGATTTTGCATAACTCCAGGACATTGACTCTTCAGTCAATAGGAAATTTAGCCATTTGTGTAAATAACATTGGCGAAAAAAAATCATGCTTCTACCTTTTTACCATCAATCTTCTGTTCTAGGTGAGATTCCAGCTTAGATTAGTCGCATTTCTTATTCAAAGTAATGTACTCTGGGTATCACAAGTTTCAGGTTCGAATCTCGATGCCATGGATGTATGTAGAGTGCGTGGAGTAACGAGTGCGAGTGTAACGAGTGCCATAGATGTATGTAGTGGTTCGGAATCCACTTTAAGCTGTAGGTCCCGGTCTCATATGACCGCAGAGCGGTACAGAGCCCAAACAGACTTCTCACTCACATCATTCCCAAACTGTAAAGGGGCAACTCAGCTCTAGGCACAGCGATGTCGTGTGGTGCAGTAGTAGTAGTAGAGTAATGTAGTGCATTATTCATGGGATTTAGTTGAAAAAAAATATATAATTAGTCGTCATTAAAATGGAAATCTATTAATTAAATAAATTTCAATTCCATCATCATCCTATTTGGCTCGACAGCCCAGGGTGGGTCCAACCCTTCTGCTGTAGTTTTACCCTGGACAGCGTATTTTCAGCTTTAGTCTGTCAATTTTTCACCCCTATCATTTTAAAATCGGATTCATTTAATTAATTTAATTTACTATTTACTTACTATTATTGGGTCGTTATTATCTTCCACAAAACCAACGAAAGGACTTTTCTGCTTACGAATTTATTCAGGCCATTCTCCGGTATAGGCATGGAAGCTTTCAGTTTAGTTTTGTTTACAAGGTCTCAAACCAGCCCTACCAGTTCAGAAACCCAAATTGCAATTCTTCAGTTCTTTCCAGCATAAAATTGTACAAGAATATTTGTTATTGTAAATCCATTACATATATTTTTTGTTGAATAATTTTACTCATTTTGTTAGGAATTTTGCATACATCTTCAATATATCTTGACATGTTGAAGATTATATATAATATTTTTCTAATGTTGAAATCGGTAGGCCTCGTGTTCCATTTTTATATCCTATGAACAGCCCACCGACAATCGATGAAGGATGAACATTGCCTACCAGTTTTTTTTGTTTTTAGAAGTGATAACTTTCCATATTGAAGAATACCGCACATTGAAGTCTGATATGCTTATTTAGGTAGGTTTCCATTTTCTGTATTTTCAAGAAGAAAATAATGCTATTGTTTTTCTTTTGTGCCTAATTTATGAGGCATTGTTTGATTTTTAAGCTCATTGTTTTTTGTTAATCTAGCTGATGGTTTGGTTATTAAGCATCAAATGTACTTAAATATTATTAGATAAATTTTACAGTCATAATTTTCTTTAATTTTTGGAAAACAGTGTACGTCATTCATAAATATACATTTAGAAGAAGCTCATACACTTTGAAGATGGTGTTACATGCCAAAAAAGAAATTCTTTTTGATTACACTTTTATATCATGAATTCATACAAACAGTAATTTTTAAGTAATATAATAAGCTTTTTTTGCGAGATTGTTCATGTTGGCAACTTGACATAAATAAATAAAAGAAGTATTATAAAACATAAATATTATAAAATGCAATTCTATTTTCCTGAATTTATTCAAATTAATAAAAGATATTAAAAAAAGCTTTTTTTCTTTTTGTCTTTTAGCTTTTTATTTGACATAAATAAAAATAAAAAATATGTCACATTAAATCAGAACTATGTATTATTATATTAAATTGAAGAAAATACAACTGAAAGAAAGCCAAAGAAAAAAAATTGTTAACAAGCAACACAGCAATTTCATGTTTTTTTTATTTTTTATTTTTCCAGAAAACTAATTTTTTACAGGACAAAAAAATGAAATTACCACGCAGTATTTTTATTTTTTTTTTATTTTTATTTATTTATTTTTTTTATGTAATGATTTTCTTGACTTCTCTGACATAAGCAACTTCAAAAGAACAAGAAAATTAAGTTCGTGTAATTCAACAGCGTTTTCAAAATCTTTTTTTTTTCTTTCACAATTTACCTTGAATATTCTTATATTAATATTATTATTAATATTATTATTAATATTCTTATTATTATTAACATTCTAATTATTATTATTCTTATTCATTTCAAAAGTTCTTTTTCGCATTGTTTCGATTTTTTTTTTTTCTAGATAAAATTACAGTTATGTACTAAATCAGATGAAGCTTTCTTCTTGATTTTGATTGGTTGGTGCGGTTATCGAATCGCCTTTACAGAATTTGCTCATATAAAGTAAAACCCTTGCTACTTGATTATTTGAAGTTACTTTATGGATTTTAAATCTAATTAGTTTTCTTTTTAAATTTGCAAAATTTAAATTCTGAAAAATATAGGATGAAAATAATTAAATTTTGATGCAGAAGCATCAAAATGTAAATAAAATTTCATTAAATTGTTAAATGAAAAAAACATGTACATTAAATTAAAACTACATTTAAGGGTTTCACTAGAGTAATGTTTTCTTGTTTTTAATTTATTAAAATAATTAAATGTAAGGCAGTGCTTTTAAATAAAAATTCTTTTGCTTAAAAACTTTACGCATAACCTCCCTAAATTTTTTCGAATGTTTTTTATCTGCACAGTTTTCCTTTTATTCTGTAGATTTGCGAATTAAATGGATAGTTGTTTTGGAATACAATTTTGAAAAATATTTCTAAGGAATTTATTTCTTTTCTACGGAATAAATACATATATTAAAATAATAATTTGTTGATGTTGTTTTAATGCAGCTGGCAATACAGAGACAGTTAATCTTTAAGCCAAAAGCACCGCTGTTACTCATTTAGCACTACCCGGGGGGCGCGGGTAGCTTGAAGATATACTACGGACGAGAGTAACACTACCCCCACAACGTTCTACGAGCATATTAGACCGGAACCTACGGTTTAAAGTGGATTCTAAACTACTTCAAAAATATCCTTGGCACCGCCAGGACTCTAACCCAAAACCTGTGGCTCCGAGCGCTAGACACTCAGCCATTCAGGCCCAAAATAATATTTTATAAGATATTTGTTCATGACAAAAATTATTGTTCCCTGATAACGAAAAAATATTTAAAAAATAATTAATAATGGCTATTTTCATTTGTTTCCAAATTTTAATATTGAAAATAAAAGCATCAAAAATTTTCCATTAATCGATCCTGAAAGTAGGATTTACACTACGTTGCTTCTAAAGAAAGGTAGCCTTTATGACAACCATTCTCGAATCCAAGCAAGGATTCCACACTCATAAAATAGATATCAAACTGCTTTAACTTCCATTTCCCCCATAACGATCGAGCCATAAAAGTAAACATAAAATCTTCAAAGCAGGACCATAAAAAAAAATCAAAACCTTATTTGAGATCTATTCTTGTTATCATCGTTACAGAAATATTTCTTGTCCAGATGAACGTAATGGTAGGTATAGAATAACACATTGAAAACGAGATAAATTTTCTCTTACAAATTTCTGTTGAATATTTTGGCCGACAACCAAAACTGTGTCTTTGGAACTAGACTACTTCTTTTATCCATCTGAAGATATAAAAATTTCTACTGACATCCGAAGACATAAAATTTTTTACTATCTGAAGACATAAAATTTTCTGCATTATATCTAAAAATTATATCATGTATTTGTTGACGTGATATAATTTTTAAAAAGAAATTATGCCAGAAAATAGTTGTTAAATGCTTTTCATATCACTCACTTAACACTTTTTATAAATTATTTAAGTACAATATATATATATCACCATAATTTCATCAAAACATTTTCATGACAAATTTATTTATTTTCATGACAGACTTTTATTTTTTGACAAATTTTTCATTACAGATTTTAGAAAAGTAATTTCAAAAATGAAAGTTCCTTGTGAAAATAATTCAGTGCAATTAAGACGAAATTAATTAAATATTAAAGATGACAGATATTTTTCCTATATGAGACTGAGAAGCTCCCGCTGTATCAATGATGTATATTCTATAAATAATTCTATTTTAGACATTTTGTTTAAGTAAAGGAATTAGGATGTGTACGCTCTCTCTTTTCTTATTTATATTTATATAGCTATGATAATTGATATTTTTTCATATTTATAATTTATAATTATCTTTTGATAATTGATATCATATTGGGTTTATTAATTTCTTTCGAATTTTATAGATTTTCTGGATAACATGTTTTCACAACCCGCCATGCATAACATGCAATACATAAAATTTTTGTGTACTTTTTTTTTATCTGCCAATTCAGTTTTTGCCTTTCAATCTTTTGATTTAAATGTTTATTAAATGATTTTCAGTTTCGTTAATTCAGCACATGCGCACTTCGAATATTGAATTTTTTCCTTTTTATTAGACGTTTAGAACTTCAGGGTTTTTAAATTATTATACCATGAAGGATTTTCATACAATTTGCGTGTAACGAAGAAAGTCGCGCAACATAGCCGTGTTTCTAATTCACTCACTGCTAGTTCTATTTTTGTGTCTCTGCTTTGGTACCACAGGCTTCAGGTTCGCATCCTGGCGGTGGCATGGATGCTTGCCAATGGTTCGGAATCCACTTTAAACTGTAGGTCCCGGTCTGTTTAGCCTTCGTGTACACAAAATGGCCGTAGAGCGACAAATCAAACGAAATTTTTTTTTTTGTATTCATATATATATGTATACATTAAGGATCCACCATGGCTTCCCGAGTCAAACTATATTGCTAACGGTGAACAGTTCTAGGTTGATAGTTCTTTGATTGTCCCTTATGTTAGATTATGGTTTTGCAGGTTTTTCTTGTTCCTTCCCGTTCGATCTTGAAGACAGGAGAGTCAGGAGTGAACAGTCGAGTGAAGAATTCCAGGCAGTACGGAAGATAAAAAGAGCCTCACACGAACTGGCTTTTAAGATGATTTTGTAAATATTTGTTACATAATTTCGATTCGTGTGTTATGTGTTGCAGTCTTTGAAAATTTTAATAAATATGACAGCGCTAAAAGTTTCGATTTATCGTGTAAAGAAACAGTGGTTTCTACCATGAAACAACATTGAATCGAGACCACACGCATATCCGGTCCTAACTTGTACTTACCTGTATGTATAAATTTTACATATGTTTGAAATAGGCTAAATTACTTGAAATTTGTACAGAAGACAAATATCATTCTCTGTTAACAGTATCATCACTGATATTTTTGATAAAATGAATAGTGGGTTTGTTTCTTTTGTAAGTTAAAAAAAAAAATGTTGTTTTCCATGAATGAAGAATTTTATGGACCACGTTTCCTTTCGGAATTATTTAGTGTTGTTTCATACGTGATTGTCATTTTAAAACTATATATGGGTTGTTTGTTTAATCTCTGGGGAATTTGTTGAAGGCGAGGAACAGCATTTCGATCTTTTGCAGCTTGCAGATAAATCTGGAGGATAACCGAGTAATCTGAAGTTGATACTTTTTTTATGTGTTGCGAGAGGGAAGAAAAGTTGCTGCGTGTGATGCTTTTTCCTGATTGTTTCGTATAATTCTATTTTCTTACAATTCCTTTACCTTGTGTTATACCTTTAAAAACACGTTTATTTTTGTCATTACATTCACTTAAAAAGAAAAAAAATATTTAAATAATGCATTTCCACTTGCTTTTAACTTACCTTTACAATCTGTTTATATTGTACGCTACATTAACACGAAAATAGTACTCTAGAAAGATTTTTTAGGAGCAACTTATAATGAGTGTTATATAGAGGAAAATTTCACCAAACAAATCGGTCATCAATGTAAGACATCTTATTACAATGTACAAGGTATCTCCTTGCTTTTACTTCTCCCAGCATCTACTCCAGCTCATCCTTTTGCAGTCTGCAATTTTTTCTTATGGGCAGAGTTTTGGCATTTCATTCCCAGGAGAGAGGAATGTATATTCTTTGTCAAGTACATAATAACAATCCTCAAATTTGACAACAGACAAACAAAGTTTTGGACAGTTATATTACAGGCAATTAGTGTTTTGTACTAATGAGAACAACCTGCCCCTCAATTCTGGTAGTAGATATTCGGTGTCATGTATAATGAGACTCATGAAATTAGTAAATGTCTGTGCGACCTTCACCGGGCGAAACAACTACAGATTGAATATGGACTACACCATGAGTTGTTTCATCATGATGGGTGATAGACCATGAGCTGAGAAATGTCAACTCCAATGAGACGTGACGGAATCTTAGCCCCCCTCCCGTCTTGACGGATTTTTTAAAGGGATGTTTTTGGAGAAGAAAAGCGAGAGTTTTGCGACGAGTTTACCAGAAGTATTTTTTTCTCTGAAGTGACTGAATAGGCCAGAGTTTCAGCTCGTTTTCCACAGTGAGCCTATTGTGGTTTGTTGTATCATGATGTGTGATAATTAAGGTTTGCCGTCACCATCTCTAATATATATATATATATATATATATATATATATATATATATATATATATATATATACATATATATATATATACATATATATATATATATATACATATACATATACATATATATACATATATACATATATATATACATATACATATACATATACATATATATATATACATATACATATCATCATACATATATATATATACATATATACATATACATATACATATTATATATATATATATATACATATACATATACATATACATATATATATATATATATATATATATATATATATATATATATATATATATATACATATACATATACATATACATATACATATATACATATATATATATATATATATATATATATATATAAGAGAGAGAGAGAGAGCTTGTAAATAAGAATTAAAGTGTCTCATTAATCTGAAAGTGGCCCTCTTCTTGAAGCCGTTATAGTTCTGGTATAAATGGGCCGAGACGTTACAGCAGGAATCGAACTCACTAAGACTCGTAAGCTAGCCTATGAACATCATAAATGGCTTACGAAAAGAGCATTTTCAAAACATTGAAATAACAGAAAAGATCATTAGAAATATTTACGCGTAATTTATCATTAAAATGTTGCTTGCATTTTATTTCTAGATCATTAGAAAGGAACTTCTAGTTGAAAAGCGTGTATTTCAGATTTCAGTAAACTCTATGCAAATTTTGCCGTGACATAATCATAAGCTCATTAATAACAAACTTAGTAACTAGGCATATCACGAACTACGTTACCGTAACTTATCAAGTAACCATAAATTCTCTTTGACTAGTAAAACTGTGTTGAATTCAGTAGCCGTATGAGGTAGTATTTGCTTGAATTTGAATTTATCGCTAAAATTAGTTTTTCACTAGTCATTACTTAAAAATAAAATGAAATTTATATATGTTCCTTAACATTTTTTTAAAAACTTTTAAGACTTTAATACGATGCAGACAGAAATGTATAAAATAATTTTATTCAGAATTTAAAGGTGTTGTAAATAATATTTACTATTGTGATCATGCTTCTTCCTACGCGCTGGCAAGTATTTCTAATGAATCATTTACTGTTATTTTTTTTTCATAACAATATGTAATTATTATTCTTGAATATATAGGTAAATTTAAATCACAATTTCTTTGTCTTTAAATTGCTACCAAACTATATTTACTAGTAATTAATAATAATTAAAGAACTGATAAATTATATATGACACAACATTGCATTATTTAGCATAATGGAATAAGAAAAACGCAAGTTACGTTGCATATTTTTGGTCATTTAAGTTTCAAATGCACTTTAACTTCTTTTCTGACAGTTAGCTATAAATGTTTGCTGTAACAAACGTGTCCAAGCACCCACCACGTTTTGCACCCACATTAGATTAAGGAACGATGTTCTCTGACTTTTGCTTTGTGTTTGCAGTTTAACGCAAGTTTTTGTCTCATTTGTTTCTGTTAAGAAGCACCGTTGGTTTTTATTTATTCATTTTTTTAGAATTTAAAATGTTATTCTTCGTCGTCATCAATTTTACTTAAAAAGACATTTGGAAGGAATTTTTCGTAGATTTTGGCAAACTCTTTTGTTTCTGCTATTCGGTTAATATTAATGATAGTCGATTTGAAATCTAGATTTTTGTATTTTGTTGATAATTATTAAATAAATGCTTTGCCATGAACTTTATCAACGGCGTCATTTAATTTTAAAATTCAGTCGTTTGATGTATTTTTTTAGCTAATTCATTAAATAAAAACGATTTTCTTTGCGTTTGTCAATCTGTTCACAGAAAAAATAGTGCAATTTTGTTAATATTTTAATTTTTTGAGAGCTCCATTACGATAGAAATATGTAAAGCGATTTTATTTTAAAACAAAAAAATTTAAAAAAATCTGATTAAATTATTTTTAATTAAAAATAATTTTTTTAATTATACATTATAAAAATTTTTAAATAAAAATTGTTGTATACAAAAATTGCAACATACAAAATACATAAAAATTGCAATCTTTAAATTATTACATAGAATAAATATCTGTATAAATAATAAATATAGGCACCAGTATTCATTTATATACAAGAAATATTATATTTCATTATTGAAACACAGATGATTATAATCAGGGCCGGATTTAGATGAAAAGAGGCCGTAGGCTATTCCACTTATGACGCCCTTTCACCTCCCATTTTGAAGTTTGTAAATTACTTATTACGTTTGTTTATTATTTATATGTGTAGAATTTCTCCTTATTTTTGATTCAGTGTTTACTGTTTTTAGAATAGTATAATTCTAATTTTGCTAACAATTTGAATGTAGGCAATTCTTGATCTTGAGGCCCTAGGCTGAAGCCTAGTTAGCCTATAGGAAAATCCGGCCCTGATTAGAATAAATAATTCTAAAAGCAATTGGTATAAATAAGAATTTAAAATTCATATGTAGCATATTCATATGTTTAAAAGTCATACATTTTTTTAATAATATTATTATTTATTATAGCAATTTGAATAATGTGCTTTTAATTTAAAGCACAGTGCTTTAGTTTAATATTATTCATTTAAAACAAACTTCTTGATATCATTTTTTTTTTTTATAATTGACGTTTTGATCAAAAATATTGATGGCATATTTTCAATGCAACATCCACTAATTTTCTCGAATGTAAAACGATAAAAAAATAAGTACTTCAAGCTCACTTCTGAAATACATAAAAAAGACAAACCCAGTTCCTGTTCTGCAGAAGTTTGATTGAATTTTATGTTTCAAGAACACGACACAAGGTAATAGTGACATGCATCCCAAAACATCAGCTCAGTCCATTACGCTAGAGAAATACGCCATAAAATATTTCTCTCCAAAATTCTCTACTACCTCTTAAAAAGATCCCTACCAGAAACTGCCATATATTTTATATGGAGGCGTAAACTGAAGATGATGCTGTATATCTCCTAGTCCCTGCACGTGATTTGGGTAACGTCACGTCGTACAATTTCAAAGCAAAACTGTCTATTGATCCATCGAAGGATTGTTTCGGTTATATCGGTAAGGAACAGAGATTTCAGGTTTCTTCCTTCCTTGTAAAATTGTATTCCATGGACAGTAAATGTTGTTATGGTGATTGTTTCTTATGTGCGTATGCAGTGTGTTTTTTCTTTCGGAGTTTCATTTCTGTTTACGTGTTGCATGTAGGGGTAGTAAAATTTTATGTCAGATTCGTTTTAAATCGGTTCTGATCTATGGCGAGAATCTGGATAAGATTCAGGATTCGACCTTAAGCCAAAGCTGCAGAATCTATACTGAGATTGCTCATGATAAATCTATGACTCCTTATAAATATAGATTTATTTGTCGCTCTGCAGTCATTTTCTGCACACAGTGTATCATTTTGTGCACACTGGCGAATCAGATCAATGCCTACAGTTTAAAGTAGATTCTGAACCACTAACAAACATTCATGCCACTCTCAGGATTCAAGCATGAATCCTGCAGTATCAACGATCAGAGAGCTAGCCAACTGGCCGCTATAAGACGGAAAATATATGCTTTGGGCTCGAAGAGAAAAAGGATGGTGCTAGAATTATTGACGCCATCGTCTGGAGAGCTGGATCTAAATTGCGTTGACATTGTTTGGGAGCAGTGTAAAGCGGATATCATACCATCTTATTTCGTTTCCTTCGACGTGAAGAAAATCGGCCTTGTTGCTTATAATAATATTACTATGTATATGACCTTCGGGGATTTTGATCGTGAGGAAGAAGGGTCATGTTACCACAAATCCTATTGTTCTCATTGAAGTCCTATAAGAGTTGGAATGCTTCATGCTATTGAGATTATTAAAGATAGTGAAACAAGCTCCAATGATAAAACCTTAACAAGCTATCGGCTTAGTAAGCAAGCTCTCAATGTCCCTAAGTGAAGCTGGATCAGTCGGTTAATTGACGAATAAAGTTAAGAATGTCTACTATTCGAAAATAACAACAGTTTACCTGTTTTTGCGTTAAGATTAACAAACTGAAACTTAGTAGTAAGAAATAATTTCAAATCTACTATATTAAACAATAATTTTATTATTTGTTTTGTACAAAATAAATATTTTCCATGTCATAAATTGTGGAAGAAATTTAAATGAAGTGATTAAATTATATGAATGAAAGCGCTCATTATGTATGATAAAGGGATAATAAAACAGTAAAGGTTAGGCTCTGACATACTTGGGGTCTATATTCTGGATTGTTTCATTGCTGAAACAATTATTTCTTTAAATGATGATTCCAAACTTCTATTTATCATATTTATTAAAATTTGCTAAGACAGCACTACACAACTGCAACACATAACACAATTATATAACAAATATTTACAAAATCATCTTAAAAGCAGTTCGTTTAAGCCAGTTCGTTCTTTGTACTCTCCGTACTGCCCGGGATTCTTCATTGCACTCCACACACTCCATTTTCTCATTCACCCTCTCCCATTATCGGTTCCAAAGTCTTACGGGCGAAAGAAAAAAACAAAGCCCAAAATACAACATACAGGTCAACCCGTCTTTGAAGCTATATTTTGTTTCGGGAAGACATGGTGAGTCTTTACTATAACTCTTGTTAAATAGTTTTTAAAACAATTGTCAACTTCTTTTAAAAACGGTATTAGTACAAGTTAGAAATTTCTCGAAGAAAAAATGGAATTATGGAATTTTAAGAAATGAATGAGTATAGAATTATTAAAAATAAATTTGTAGAATTGATTAGTTGAATTACTCAATTTGAATTACTTATTTATTACGAAGTTTAATTGCTAAATTAAAAATTAACTAATATAAGATTTTGGAAGCCTTACCTCTTTTGAACAAGCGTTTAGAATATTAATTAAATCAGGTAAATGCCTTCTAAATAAATACATAAATATTTAGCATCAGACACCATGGCGAAAATATGGAGATCACATCGGAAATTTTCAAATCCTTTTGAAGTAAAGTAATTTAAACACGTCTTTAGGAAAGCAAAGAATTCAGCTTACTTGCTAATAAATTGCTACTGCTATGAATTTCTAGATGTAAACAATGCGATAATGTTAAATTTATCAAATGTATTAATGTTATTTAGAAAATGAAATTGTCATTTGTATCACGATCCGTAAACCAATTGTTGAATCATTCTTCTATCAAATCATGATAACGCACTACAGTTGTTGTGATTGCAGCTTGAAAACATTGCTTGGGCACTGTTAATTATGGAAAACAGGAAACAGTGAATCACTTACAAAGATAATAACAATCCCAGCACTCCTCCAACAATACATTCCAAATTAAATTGCACCCTCAGTAAATAATGAGGGAACGCCAATTCAGTATAAGTTATTAAATGTGGTATGCTGATATTGCTTGGCATGCCGAAGTGAGATGAGACGTAATGCATTATTATATTATCTTTCAGTTCGCAATTATCATTCCCAGAAAGGCTGCTTTCCATAATCTTGCTTACAGCAACATATATTAGTTAATGCAGAACAGGTTAGAATGTTCGGATACAGCATTATGACATGTTTTGAAATAAATCTTCAAAATTAAATTGCTGAAGATATATTGAAATTATATCATGTGTGGATGGCTGTTTTGTAGGAACACATACTTTTTTTTATAATTCGTTAAAAATAAGGTTACCAAAATTTATGGATTATTATGAATTAAGAGGACGTAATGTGCTGTTTGAATATATAACCGTATACATTTTTACTTAATTTGTGTAATTTATAAAATGTATAATTCATAAAACAAAAATATTTGGAAATACATGTAATTTCAAATACTCACTTACATAATCAATCATTCAATTTGAACAAAAATAATTTGGTGCTAACATTTAAGTATATTCTGTTTAGTTTTAATGTATTCATATTGAATTAAATAATTCGATTCATATTCATATTAAATTAAATCATTCGATCAGTCGATTCGATTTATATTGAGTTAAATCATTCGATCATTCAATTCGATTCATATTGAATTAAATCATTCGATTCTATTTTTATACTAGTGACCATATTTTATTAAATAATAAAAAGTAATTTTGCAATGAATTATATTTAAAAATTTTCATAATGACTTCATTTTAACAAACATATATGTTAATGAATAAACATTTTTTATAAGAACTTAAATTGATTTTTAAAGCAATATAAATATATTTTGGTAACAATTGATGTACAAAAGAATTTATGGAATTTAATAAATGTTGTAATGTAATGTATATGTTGTAATATTGTTGTAAATAATGTAACGAGTTGAAAGAGAATATTTAATTAGAGAAAGGGAATCTAAAGGCGCTAAAAGTTAAATAGCAATTTTGAGCATTTTTATTTACAGTATTAAACAAGAAATTTAATGAATACCTTAACATTGTTCTGCAACAGTAAAGTTTCAACAAATGATATACAAAAGTATTGATGATTTATCACTTACAAAACCAAAAATTTTCTTTTGAAAAATTTTTACTTACTAAGTTCCGTTCCACTTTCCGAATCTTTTAAAACATGGCGTGTTCTGTCAAAATCATCATTATTATCTCGGGAAAGAAATTTACAGTTTTTAAAGTGGGTCAGCGATCTTTTCTCTTTCGCTTGCATCTGACAATTAATTTAACAGCTGGCCGGAATGTATTACCTGCGTTTCGTTATCGATTCCTCTCTTATTGCTGTCTGAAGCACGTTCGTTTTATACTTCGGAGCTTGTAAGTGGTATCGCAACTGGAAGCAGTTATAAATCTTTCTGGAAAAGTTCCCTTCAGCGAGTTTTGGGAAAGAAAAAAGCGAGCTTCATGCAGATTGAACGATTGATTAACGAGTTCTTTTAAAATTACCTCTCACCGCTATCGTTAATAGCCTTCAAGATCTTCCCAAAGATGAGCGTTCAGATTAATCGCGCCTTATTTCGATGAGACGTGAGAGTTTTTTAATGAGTATAAAAATCTGAGATTTATTTGGATATCATTAAGTGTTTCCTAACATGAAAAAAAAAATATATACTTTATGTTTTTTAAATTTTGTAATCAATATTTTGATTTAAGGACCTGAATAGCCGAGTGTCTAGTGCTCTGGCTCTCGGTACCACAGGTTTCAGGTTCGAGTCCCGGCAGTACTATGGATGTTTGCAGTGGTTTGAAATCCACTTTAAACCATAGGTCCCTGTCTAATATGATCGTAGAGAGCTGTCTTGAGGTTTAGTCAGCTTTCAGCCCTCGTGGTTCCTCGCTAACGTGAAGCTGCATATTACCCTTAGACATGGAGCATGTCGCTTGCGACGGGGTCTAAGCTTACTCATTTTTTATAATAGTGTATTAAAACTAATAAGTGCAATACATTTAACTATAACAATGATATAAATTATGAGATTTTCAATGTTATTATGGCAAGTTCTTTCACTTATTCCAAGGATTTCCTTGTATTAGAAAGAATAACTTCATTTATTACTACAATGCAAGATAGTTTTAAAACAAAGTTCAGACAATACTGTAATATAAACAGTTATGTATTAAGTTACATTAATTTACATATTAGTTACATTAAAGTTATTTTAATTTCAATTACAACCTACGATTTCATTAACAAAAAAAAAAAAAAAAAAAAACTACGTAAAATAAAAGCATTTTATAAAAAGTAACACAAACATCAATATTTGAAAAAATATTCCTGGGTACTTAGTACTTGAAATAACATCGATGTTTTTATTTCCCGTTGTTGCAATGAGCAGTATTTTAAGTTTGTTTTATTTTGATAATTGTTGTATCATAAAATTAAAATATAACTCTTTTCTATAATAATTTTCTAGTTTCGAAGCCCTACTTAGTTAAATTTCATTAACAAACAGTAATTAAAATTTATGTTCATTTATTATATGGAAACATAGTATTTTTTTTACCCGTAAATGATTTCACTTGCATAAAATCAAAGACCGAGAGTTGCCGTTACATGACTATCATATGACCTGATATCCGTTTCCACTGGGACATCATATGCTAATGATGTGACGTCTTCAAGCCTCCCCTTCAAGCTGACAAAGAACTGTCACAACAATCTGACGTGGCCCTCGTGAACCAGAGGGAAGGGTATTTCGAATGGATGGCGACAGAGATGCGTTGAGGAATAATAAAGCGTCTGACTGAACTAATTGCATAAGGAACGGCTGATTAATTACGGTGGCAATTGCAGACAAGGGGAATTTTCAGAATGATGGAGAGAAACGAGCAAGTATTGATACTGAATAATTTGTTTCCAATTTATAAATTCATGTGAGCCTGGATGCATTGCCTTAAGGATATCTGTGTCTTATTTTTAAAACATCATAACATTGATCTGATATTTAATATCATGATCATTTTTAAATAGAACATTAAAGTGCCTACTGTATCAAAATGAATTTCATCTCCAAATAATTCATCAATCATTTTTAAATTTCACCTTGGATTCGCCGAATAAAACCGTGACAAATTGTACGTTTTGATTTAAGGATGGGATGTTGTCAAAATTTGATGGCAGGAAGTAAAATAGTTGGCAACATCCCATCCATTAATCAAAAAGAACAATTAACCTCTGTTTTATTCGGCGAATCCATGGTGATATTTAAAAATGACTGAATAATTATTTGGAAATGAGAGTAATTTTATTTCACTTTTGAAAGATACAGTAAGCACCTTAATATTCTATTTAAAAATGATCATCTTATTAAATATCAGATCCATATTTTGATGTTTTAAAAGAAGACCCAGATATCCTTAAGGCAATGCATCCAGGCTCACGTGCATTTCTAAATTGGAAGCAAATTATTCTCAATCAATACCTGCTTATTTCTCTCTCCATCATTCTGAATGATGGCAGGAAGTAAAATAGTTGATTTTAATTGGTAGTTATCAGATAGGATGTTATTGATGTGAGATGCAATGGATATCAATGCTGGTTAATTAATAATCATTGGCTGATTGGTTGCGATGAATAACATGGAGAGTATTTTCCAATGGCAATGCTTCATTTTCATAGTTTTATACTTCTAGTATGTAATTCATACCTTTTAAATATTTTGTCAATTGCTTGTAAAAATGAAATCTCTAACTAAATGAGAAATGAACTGAACATTAATTTCACGTAACATTTTAATAAAATTATTTAGTAAAACACAAACAAATTATGTTTTTTAATTTTGAAAAACGTTTCTATCGACTGTCCAAAAATTAAAAAATATATATTAATTAGAACTCAAGATATCGTTCATTAAGCAAAAAATTTCATTTGACACTGAGGCAGTAAATTTTTAAACTCTTATATCTTAAACACTTTTAAATAAGATATCCACAAAAAATGATCATATACTAATCTCAATATGCTGATTCTATTGAGTGAAAAACCTCGGGTTCAGTAAGAGGAATTTTTTTTGAGTTTTCGTTTGATTAACTATGTTAATTAATTTTGTTAAGCAACTATATTGTACAGAAAATTAGTTCCCTTCAAACCATTTATAATGATACCACTTATATAAAACTCTAATGATAATAGCAAAAGTTATTGAAGGTACTCCTCTTTTTTTTTTTGGCCAACTGTACAAGTAAAATATAATTCTTTAATATAATGTAACGTAACTCAATAATGTTTACACATACTTCAAGATTTAGAATTCGAAATATCGTTTCAAAAATATTATCTATTGCCAAAAAATTCATATAAAATTACTTCTGAACAAAGATTTTAGATTTAAAATTTATATTATTCTTCATGAAAAGTGTCAGATATAAAAAATTTCCAAATTTACATGTTAAAAGGATAAAGTAGTAAATGAAGCACGAATCTTTAAATTTCTGAAATAAAATGGATTTTTTTTAGTTGCAAATGAGATATATGTTGGAATAATTATAACAGCAATGTAAAGAAGGCAAGAATTTTTTTTATTAAACGGGATTATCTTAAAAAAAAGGAATATTACTAAGCCTCAGCCGCCTAACTTTATCAAACAATATTAGATAATTGTTCTTAAAAATATATTGAAAAAAAATGAATTATATCTAAGAATTTTAATTTTTAATTATTTCTATCTTTTTGTATTTTTCCATACTTTTATAATTTCGGTTTTTTTTTAATACGAAATATGTATTATATATGTAATATGAATATATATTTTAATGTATTGATATCCATAGCATCTCGCATCAATAACATCCTATATGATAACTACCAATTAAAATAAACTATTTTACTTCATGCCCTCAAAATTTGTCAACATCCCATCCATTAGTCAAAAAGAACAATTAACCTCTGTTTTATTCAGCGAATCCATGGTGAAATTTTAAAAATGATTGATGAATTATTTGGAAATGAAATTAATTTTGATACAGTTGGCACTTTAATGTTCTATTTAAAAATGATCACCTTATTAAATGTATTTTCAGATCAATGTCAATGTATTTTTTTAGAATTGTTAAAAATTACTAAATATTAATTCTTCTATCCAACTTCTTCTTTGTCCTGAATTATGCTCATAACACGGAAAATACCCTAAATCCATGTAATTAAAAATTTAAATTCTGTTGAAAATTGAAATAATTTCCGACTAACGTATCTAAATACATCTAATATTAGACACACAAGTTTACAAGTTTTTCAATACATAGAAAATCTGATTTTTTAATATGAACATAAATTTATTTTTTATCGATTATATGAAGTTTTATCTTTAAAACTATAGGGATTACAAAATATTATAATTTCTTCATAATTTTTGCTGTAATCTATGCAGAAGATAAATACTGTGAATAAGATACTATGTTACAATGGGAAATGAAACAATTTTCGACCCACAATTTTAACATACATCTCACCTTTGTGAACAACACTTACACCAGATCACATTACCATAGGAAACAGCTTCCAACAACTACCGATCATTGCATTTTGGGGCCAATTTTCTCATCAAAACAAGCCCCATCTCTTGTAAATCCCAATTCTGTGGCAAGAGGTCACACTTCACAGAGATCAAATACGGACTGACAGCAAGTAATTATGGTGTGAGCCCCGCCTTAAGTCACTACGGACTCTAATGACGTCACATGGATGTCCGAAGCCATCCCTTCCATTATCCTTTTCATATCTCATCAGGAAAGATGAGGATGAAGAAGTGGAGAGATGAACATAAGCAAAAATATATGACGGTATGGGAAAGATGTGATTATTTTATTAATCAGAATGGACATGTGCTGTATTTGTAACTGACTAGATTTTCTTTTGTAACTATATTTCGAATCTAAAATCATGATTGGAAGTAAAATGTTTTATACAGAATTTGATATTTAGGTGAATTATTTGTTAAATAAAATCAATAGTAAGAAACATACAATTGCAAATTTATTTTATTTATTTTATTTTAATATTTCTTTTTTTTAATTCATTTAATTTTTATTTATTTCATTTTTATTTTCTGTTCAACTTAACTTTTACAAAACAAAATGAACACTTTTGATATTTACGATTATGCACACTTTTTGATGGGTAGAAAAGCACCGCGTGAAGTAAAATCAAACCACTATCACTAAATTATCTTGAAAAGATATGAGAAGTTGACACACGAAATGAATTTAAATATATTTAATTGAAACACGAGTTGTAGTGAGAAGCTACTATATTTTTCACTACATTTACTGAAAGCATTGACTACAACGTATTTCACCAATGGGAATCGTCCCACTAATTTGTCAGTAATTCTTCATCAAAAGAACACTCAGCTTGTTAGTTCTATTCTTTTACGGTTGTAGGTAATACCTTCTGAGAGGAATTTAAGGGAATGTTATTCCATGTTCAATCGATGTTATTCCATACGTTCACATATTGTATGGAAAACTCGTAGAATTTCACAAACAGTTACAATCGAAGAAAGAAGCGTTTCACAATCGCAACTGATTCAATTTGTTTTATAAAACAGCAGTTGTCCACTAGTAGAATTCAAATATAATTCGAATGCATTAAATATGTGCATTGCCTTTTTTTACGAATTCATGTTATAATGAAAAATTATACAATCACAACTATTATACATACTTTTTGATGGGCAAAAAACACCGTGTGAGATTTGAAACACTATCATTAAAGATTAAAAAATAATCATTTTTAATCTTTAATATCATTTTTAATCTTTACTACCAGAAAAGATTAAAAACACTATCATTAAGATGTCTGAATTGATGGGAGAAGTTAAGGCCAAATATTTCTTAATAATTTAAATAAAACTTCCTTAAGCTAACCCATTTTAATAATAGATGATATTAAATTATATTATTTTTGGAATAAGGAAATAAATATTTATTGTTGTTTACTATTGCAGTTCAGTTGTTATATAACATATTAGTTAAGTTTAATTATGAATAATAATGCTCTTAATGCTCAAATTTTAATTTAGAAAAATCACCTCTATTATTCATGCATAGCTAAAAATAAAATATACCATTAAAGATATTATAGTATGATAAATGATGACAAAGAACTAGAAGGAGATTTTAGTACCACCGATTTAACCAAGTAAGAGTTGTGGTTTCTTACCTAGCTATCTTACATCCCTTATCTAGCTTTATTTATATATATTTCATTAACTTACGAATCACAGAAACCAACATTATTTTATATATTGGTGAATATCCACAGGCATGTCAAAAAATAAAATTTGTCAAGTAAAATTATAGTAGGGGAAGTAAAATTAACATAAAAAATAAGTGGTATAGCTTGAAAGAATTTTTTAAAATATTCTATAAAAAATTACGACCAGAATTACTTTCTTCTTAAACCAAATCGAATTTAAGTAAAGGGATCATTAAGAACAATTTTTTTCTGCCTCTGATAGTTAAAAACTATTATCTGTTTTCAGCCTGTTCAACTATTCAGTAATTTTAAGCTAATTTTAAGCTTTTAATCAGCTTTTAAATTATTTAACAGAAAATAAGATACAGTTCTTCTAATAAGAAATTTAATGTATGAATGATGGTCAAATTTGCTATTACTGAGTGCATTTGCGAAGTGATATATTGTAAAAGATGGTAAAGCAATCATGCATAATATACCATCATACATCATAATATAAAACATAATATATAAGTTCTGCGTAATATTTCCCTGCCTATAGACAATATTGAAGTGATAAGAGCATTTTCTAAACTTGTCTCAACCTTTAAAGTAATCATAATATTTTATCTAAAGGATTATAGAATTAATTTTATTAAACAATAGCTACATGTCAAAAATCAAAACTGTAATTTTTCCGTCTGTGATAAAAATTTACTGTATTTTGTTAAAAATAATTGATTTCAAGAGACTTTCATCAATGAATTAAACTTTCTAAAATAAAAAAAAATTCAATAATTCATTGTTACGAACATTTTTTTGAATGTTTAAATAGGAAATAAACAAGAATAACGTTTTATTGATTTACTGAATCCTCTTTTATTTAATAAACAATGCAAAATTGTTTTCCTTTATGACCTTAAGTATTTCTAGATAATTGTTTAAGAAAGTATTTGAATGTGAAATCGATTTGAATGACTTGAGAAAGAAATCGAGATTATGAGCATTGCTTACATTGATATTGATTTCCCAAGTCAACACTAAATATTTTCTCTATTGATTATCAGTTACGTGTCATTATACTTTATCAAATTCCAGCCTCATTATCGAAAGAGGAAACAATGAGATAAATGCTTTTCATTTCAACAACATAAGCAGGTGTTTTTTATTCCTCTTCCGATGATAAGTCACAGTTTCGTGTTCTCAATACCACAGGGAAAGCTTCTCGAATTATAAGTACAGAATTCTGCAATGCTATTAAGAAGGTGTTCACTTAATTTCTTTATAGCATAAAAGTAGTGTTAGAATTGCAAAGGAGATAAAAGATGTTTTGGTGAAACTTTCTAGGCCTAATCGTAAATAGAGGAACAGCTTTTTCTTCCTATAAGTAATCATAGTTTCGGATGAAACTAAGCTAATTTACATTAAAGTATCGCTTCTTTATAAAAAAGTAGTAATTTAGAGTAGTTATTTAGAAAGATTGCTTAAATTTGTATTCTGTTCAGAAAAAAAACCTTGCAGCCAAAGACGTTTAAACTATTATCCAATTTAGATAAAGACTTAAAAGAGAAGGAATTTAAGTATGAAAATTTATTGTAGAATATATTTTAAATATTATAAATAAAAAATATATATGATTCTTACCCATTACACGTAATGAATTGCATAATGATGATAAATTATAGATATAAATATTAAACAAGTTAAATAATATCTACATATAAATAATTGATTATTCATTATAAAAATATAATTAAATAACATTAGTAATTATTTTTCTACTCTTTTGTTTATTATTTTGGTCTACTCTTGGTGTTTTTCCCCATTTGATTCCTCTATTCTTATGATTGGAAAGACTTTTATATACCTAAATTTAAATACTTCATAATTTTGTAAACGTGGTGCCCCCTACACAGTGAAAAACGTGTTCGCTGTGGCATTCAGGAGAAAGGGTCAGTTAGCCTCGAGATTCTTACCCAGAAGAAGCACAGAGTAACCACACATTTCTGTTGAGAAACGTTTAGTTTATAGTCTCTCTTCCCGAGAGAAAATATATTTAGTGCATCCCGGCACATGAGTTGGCCTACAGACTTTCACCTGGACATTTCGTACATTTCGTACATCGTAGTACATTTCGCGCATTCTGCTCGTAGCTGAGCATCGGGTTTTTGGCTTAGAAGTGGAATCCTTCCACGAATCTATAATTATATGACTTTAAAGGTACTAAATATGGTTTGTGACTTATTGTATGTGTGTGGCGTTTGTGCGTGTGTAAATGAAGTTGTGAGTTCTTCAACCTGTGCTTCAAGTATCTTAACCCAGCCACACCCAGTTACAATATGGTTATACAACCTGCTTATTACAATCTGGCTCAACAACGTGTGAACCGTACCCACGCCAGTACAATATTTTAATTCGTTTACGTTTATAGTGTTCTCAGAAAAATGTTATTTCTAATATAGTAATTAGTTTCAAACTGAAGTCCAAATATTAATTTTATTCTTGAACAAATATATAATCGAAATATGTATTAAGTTTTTGAATAGAATTTGTAATTTCTCTACATGTGATTAATTGTAAAAGATAAATCTGTAGGTTGAAGATATATAACTGATTTAATGATTTAATGTAACGTAAATAAAAAATTGTTCTTCAATTGAAATTCCTGCAAAAAGTAAAATCACAAGAAACTGCACTAATCGATATCATTCATTTCATTATTTCTTTCAGAAATCCAAGATAGCCTGGTGAGTAATTTAAAAAGATGGTATTTGAAAGACTGGTACTTCCCCCTCTTTCTATTTTTACTCTAGGGAATGAAATGATTTCTAGAAAAAAATCAGACGCTAAAAAGTTCAAAAGACAAAGCGATGCAAGTTGAAGATTTTTTTATATTGCCATTTATATGTCTATATATACTTATATCTATATACTTCTCTTTTTAATGTTGCAGTTGAGAGAACTGTTACTCGAGTTATATCGACAAGAAAAAAAAAAAGACATGCTCCTTTTTTATATTGAACAATGCTCTAGCTGATACACGTCTCATTTTTTTTATTGGCAGAATTAAGCCACGTGAAGCTATTATAATGTTTAAGGCTTACTCGTATAAAGGAGGAGACAGAGAAGAAAAAGAAAAATATTGGTTGCGTTAATGCTCTTTTCTGTAATTTAGATTTGAAAATTTACAGGAAATTCATGAATTGTATTAAAGACTAATAAAATGATAAGCTTGATTAATATGATAATTTTTTCATTGTCAAAAAAAAAGCTAGAAATCTAAAAATTAATCAAGGAAGTAGTGAAATTAGTGAATAAATAGGGAAAAAATCCCTCGCAGAATATCTGAAAATTAATTTTCAAATTTATTATAATAAAAATATTCATAATAAATACTCAATATTATAAATTCAAATTTATTTTATATTTTTTACTCATAAAATAAATGGGTTTTGTTTTGGGGAGGGAGGTTTTTCATGTCCTTGGCCATTTTCAATTTTGTAAATTTTGGGACAATGGATTGGATTGAAAATTTTTCTTATAATCCGTAATAATTTTAAATTTCTTTCACGAGCGTTTTTATACATAACATATATTTACAAAACAATTAAGTAATTATTAAATAATTGTGTAAAAAAAAATAAATGTAAAATTGTTTTAAAAGATCGCCTAGGGAAGGCAAAGGCAGTTTTATTTCAAAGTGAAAACCAGAGAAAACTGTTTGGAATGGTGAGAGTGCTGTTATGCCTTTTGTTTTTGCATTAAATTTTAAATTTTATTGGTAACCTGTAAATCGATACATCCGATTACAGTTTTTTAGTAAATATGTTTTTATAGCTGTTTTTATTTTTCTTGCATGTATTTTATTTATGAATGAAGTACGATTCTGTAAGTTTTAAATATAAAATAATTAAAGTCTGTTATATATTTTATAAAATTACAATAGATTTGAAATTAAATAATTTTATTTGAAAATTTAAGAATTAATGAGGAATTTCGAACAAAGAGAAGATACTGTGAACAATTAAAACTAATTTGATGCAAATGAGAATGATTAAATCTGTATTCAATTATAAATTGGAACTTAATATTCAGTTTTTGAAATTCAATGCATATTTTTTTATAACTTTATATGCCCTTTTTAAACAAAATTAATTTGGTTATATATTTATTAAATTAATTATCATTTATATATTAATTAATTATTTATTTCTTGTACGGTAATATAAATCAAAGATATGAAAGTACAATTAATGATAAAGAAATAAGTTTCATTGCTAGTGCATTCACTATTTATTGAGATTCCTTCGTCAATACAGAATGCCATAGACTTAATTACATCCAAGAACAAACTTCAATGGCAAGGGAACAATCAAATCAAGGATTATGCATGATGCCGTAATGACATATCCTTAAAACAAATTTATTTATTCAATTATATAAACTAACTAAATCATGTTAATTAATTATAACTACAGGTTATACATACATATTCAGTTAGCAGATTCATCAGCTTATTCTTGGATGTAATTATGTTTGCTATGTTCTTCTTAATTGATGAATTGTTTTCAATGAATATTTATAAGATCCATTTTTAAACAAGATATAAATTTCCCAAAAGATATGCCTTAGGAAGACATTTACGGGAATAATTGAACATTTTATTTTAATTTTACTAACAATAATCAAACATGGAATTTAAATTTATTAGAAACAATTAAATCATAAAATCTTTTTTTTTCGTAACATTTTGTTATACGTACGTCCTACAGTCTTTTTCTTAAAAAAATAAATAACTTGTTATCTTTTCCTTTTTCATGTGATTATATTAATATTAAATATGTTATATATATATATATGTATATATATTATATATGGTCATAAAATTCTAATTTTATTCACATTAAACATATGACCAATAAATTGTCTGTTGAAATTTATGAGAGAAGTTTGTTTTGAATTATTGGTTTAAATTACACAAAATAGAAATGACTAATTGTGCCTGTTCATAAAAGGAAATTATAAATATCAGTAGTTACTATCTGATGGTACTGTTAGTTATGAGTTTCTAATTTTCTAGTAAAACAGGGAAACATTAACATTCATACACTAGTGCAGAATTTGCAATTTATTTCAAATAAACGAGTTCTTTTTTCAGATTTACGTCAACGATGATAACATATAAAGTATATTTAATCTAAATTTTAAAAAAAAATGTAACAGCAACCAGATTTATGACTACTTTTTCTTTTATGACTAAAACGAAAACATTTTGCTACAAAAATTATGTAAAATCAATTGTTCAACAATAATTTCTGGATAAAATGAAAACAAAAGTCCTAAAAGTGGTACTAAAGTTGTTATGGGGGGAGGGGAATGCAGTGCTAAATTATGGTACAGAAAATGGATTATTTTTAAATATTTATTTATTTACTGCCCCAACTATTTAAGCGTGTAGTACAAGTAAACATGTGCATTTGTAACTTATATCTGACTGCTGACAGTGATTTTAGCAAAAAGTCAGCACAGAGCGCGCTGGTTTACGTTAAGTTTAGCGGCGAGCCAGTGCGACATAAGAGCGAGGGCTCGTGTAGTAAAGCCCAGGTCAGACCGTGAGACGGAAGAGCGAAATCACCCAAACTGGGAAGATATACTTACAATCTGCTTTTCAGCAAAAGTAATAAGTGTTTAAAAAAACACCATATATCATTAAAATATTTTTACATTTCACCATTGTAAACATTATACAGAATGTTTGTTGCAGTTTAATGTAAATTGTAAACTGCCATTTTGTTTATTTAGATGGGGACTTGGCGAAAAGCCAAGAAAGGAGTTAGCATAAAAAAAAAATTTCAAAAAAAGGATAGAATCCTAAATTGTAAAATTCCCTTTGAATCAACAAAACAGTATTTAAAAAGTTAGAAAGTAGTAAATTAAACTAATAATTACCTTCTAAGAATAGTTTACCAAGGTAATTAACTTCATTCTAAAGTTCCACGAAATTTAATTAGAGGTATTTTGTGAAAAATAAAAAATATAAATTTTGTACATAACTTTTAATCATCAAAAAATGTTTAAATATCAAAGAATAAAATTGCCTGGCATTATTCTAAAAAATATCTTATTTATCCCAAAGGATATGTTATCCCTTTATACCAAATTTTTTTTTTCTCGTTATGAAAATAATTTGATTAATAATTTGTTTTGATTAAAAAAGAATATTTAAAGTTAAATTAATTTTTAATTAAATAATTTAATTTATCTAATTCTAAATCAAATATTTAATATCAAGCTTTTTTCAATATTTCATTAATGGGAAATTAAATTAAAGACATAAAAAGAAAAATTCACACTAATTAATCAGAAATTGATGATCAACGCAGATTTTAGGCATTTTTAGAAAAAAAAAGGAATTAATAACAATAATTTAAATACCAGAAAATATCACATAAATAAAGAATGCTAATTTTACTCGATTTTTGATTTTAAATAAATCAATAAAACTTTCAACGAGTCAAAAAAGTATGGTAATTTGAATGGCATGCTATTTACCAAGAACATCAAGAAAAAGTAATTAATTTCTATTTATTTTAATCAAGATATAATTTAAAATATTTGGGTTTTTTCAGTTTCATTTTCCTTTCAGCATTATTTCTGTTTTTGTTCATGTAAAATTATTTAGTTTATTGATGTAGAAAAGTCTAAAGTTAAAATAGTTTTGCTTATGTATATCAATTATAATAGCCTTATTTTGATTTTTAATTGCATTTTAGATTATAATAAGGTTATTTGAATACTATTTAGAACCTAAATTTCGCCAAGTCGCCAAATTATCGATATTCTTCATGAACATTTCAGTAGAATATGGCAACCTCCGTTATGTAATGAACATAAATCTCAAAACACCCAGTTAAATAAAGCCAAATAATAATTATATCGTAAATTTGTTCTAATGATCGGTAGGCAGTCGAAATGGTGAGCAAATACTATTTTTTTTAATTTTTTTTTTTAAATGTAAAAATAATTGTAATTTTGGCAGAACAAATTCTATTTTAGAAACCCAAATTTGCCACCTGAAAAAAATGGCGACTAATACATATCAACATCTAGCCAAACAAAAAAAAAAAAAAAAAAAAAAAAAAGCCAAAAATTTAAACAAAAAAATAAATAAAGTTGGATTAAACCTTCAACAAAATTTAGAATACATTCATGTTTACGATACCTCCTTTGGATACCATCAATCCTGTCTTCTTGAGAAGATAAATAATTCCTTCTTCCCTTATATTATATTTTTAAAGGAAAATTGTCTTTCAGGTAATAATTAATTATACCTTTTTTTCTCTTTTTCATTCAAAACTGTTGCAAATGCACTATTCCACTAGCTTACCGTTTTCACAGAAAAAAAAAGAATGAAAAAAATATCGTTTAATTATACAATGTTAAGAATATCGTTTGAATAAAATAATTATCAAAATAACTTTGGAATAAGTAGGAATAAAAATGTTGCCAGATTAAAAGTACTAAAAATTAATAACAAACGAAAAAAAATATATAATCAGCTGGGCTGATATACAGGTTACCCATAAAATTATTTAATAAACACTCAAAAAAATGATTTAATTATTAACCCATGAAAGAAATTTAAAAAAAAATAATAAACCAATAAGAAACACTGAAAGTCGTGACAGAAGCCACGGGCGCACTATATCCAAAGCAATAAAATCTCGTTAGAATAAAGTAAAAATAAAAATATTAGAATAATGATGTTAGCATAATGTACATTATAAACAAGGTTGAGAACTTTTTTTTTTACTTTTGCCACTATTCTTAGCATTAAAATTCAATACAAAAACTTGTTTTTAATTTTTTTGTATATAAGCCTGTTTATATAATAGTTAAACCTTTTTGTTGCCTTTATCGACAGGATCATATTTAATAAAATAATCAAACGAGTTAAATTCTGTATTACGAATTTATTTTTGCAATTTTACTCTTTTCCATAATGTGATATCTAATATTTTTAATTATAACTGTAATTGATATTTGTTTTGATTGGAATTTGCCGAACTAAGTTGCAGGCTTGACATTTTTTCCCCTTGGTGAAATTGGGGTCTTAAAATAGGATTTTATCATATTATTGAGTAGATGCAGTAATAATGTTTTCTTGCATTTAAATTAGGTTAAAAGGATCTCTCACAAAAATGTTTTTTTTTTACTAATTTTCGGTACAGTATTTTGTATTTAATTAAAAAAATATCCATTATTATATTATTATCATTACTTTTTTTTCCATTGCTGTACATAATTGGGGCAAATCGCAAAATAGGAACCATTTTGATTTGGCGACTTTTTGTAGCGCCAACTGAGCGATAAATAGCCAAATGTTTCTTGCATTATTTGCCATCCACTTCACTTACAATTGTCATACGTTACTTGGCGCACTTTGGTGAAAAAAGTTTTTGACGCCAAACCCCAAAGGTTCCAATTCTGCGATTTTGCCCATAATTGTTTCGATTTAGGTAATTAATACCAATTTTGTCTA
Organism: Caerostris darwini; assembly: GCA_021605075.1. Lineage (NCBI taxonomy): Eukaryota > Metazoa > Arthropoda > Arachnida > Araneae > Araneidae > Caerostris > Caerostris darwini. Next base: position 40,464 of record BPLQ01001020.1, read on the forward strand.
TTTTATTTAATATTTATTACATTTAATTCGTTAATTTTTTTAAACAAAGTTTCGCTTCATGATAAAAAATGCATCAATAGAATTAATGTTAAAAAATCGTACTCGTTGACTTTTTAAACGATTATAACTTTGAATGTTATATTTCTGTACGTAATGATTGTAAAATTCTGCTCATGTTATTCTATTTGATATAAGTACTATATTGTTCTTAATCAAAATGTTACGCTATGCTTTAAAGGTTAAAGAAGGAACAAACTAGTAATGAAATAAAAGCTTTTGTATATTTTTTTATAATTTTAATATATTTTATCTTCAGTTATACTAATGTAATATTTTCAGAAACAAATTTATTTTATGTGCTGTTTATTTTTTTTTTCACTTCTTGCAACTGAAATTCAATAAGGTTTATTTTGATAGTTTTCTGAGTTATAATGAATAATTGAACATTTAAATTAGAATAAGTAACCAAAAAAAAAAGGAGTTCGTTAGTTAAAATTTTACGATAGTATACCAAAAATTTTTCACTTATTATTTTTCAATTAGAAGTATATATAGTTATAGTTAACTATATAGTATATATATAGTTAACTATATTATTCATATAGTTAAAATTCTATAAGATTTATTTTGATACTTTTCTGAGTTATAATGAATAAATTACTCAAATTACTTATGCTACGTTAAAGTTTTACTTTAGCACACCAAAAATTTTTTACTTATTATTTTTCAATTAGAAGAATATCTGAACATTAAAAAAATGAAGCATCTCTTTTTCAAATGATAAAATATTTAGTATGCATAAGTTTGTATGAAGAATTATTTTAGACCGTAACGAAACTAGCTATTATTTATTTATTACTGTAGTTGTCATACGAAGTAGAATATATTCATATAATAAGCTGCTGTTTCTCTATAAGGAAACACGGTTTTAAATTGTTATAGGAGCCTCAACTAATTTCCTGTCTTTAAAAAAATACATTTGCTGAAAAAAGGGCAATCCAGATAACAAGTTTGGTTAATGAGGTACTCCTGAAAAAAAAATGTTAACCGAAAAAGGAATAATAGTAGACTCGCATTAATTTTGCAAAAAAGTGTTTTTGTGTGTTCTGTAAAGCATTTGTTTTAAATCCTTTAAATTAAATAACTCGATTAAATCTAGAGTCGTTAAATTGTTAACGTAAATCACTCGATTTGTTCTCCTAGTTTAAAATTGCTGAGTTTTTTACTTTACAAAATCTTACATTATTTTATTTTTGATAGTGTAAGCTATCGCTAATTACATCTTAGTTGTTATTAAACTTGTTTATTAAACGCTAATTATATCTTATTATTATTCACTTGAAATTTATATACGGTAAAGATGCAAAATTGTGACACAGAATTATACAGTTGGAATTAACATAATGGTTCATTTAAATAAAGTTAAGTAGTTAGAATAATTTATTTCTGGTAATATGTCAAGTTACTAAGTATTCAGTTCCGCGTATTCAATTTTAAATAATAATTATACTAATTACTTCTATTAGAATTGATTAGTAATAGAATCAAAAGTAGAGAATGCATTAAGGACTGATAAACGATAATTTAGTGTGTAATCATTGACTTAGTACAGAATGGTTAATGCGTATTTACTGGTTTTGAAACAGCATTTATCATACGTTAATTTAAGCCAAGAAGGGCGTTTCACATGAAGATGAATCACATCACTGAATAAAATCTCATTGAAACCGACCACCTTTAAAATAATAAACGGAAAAATATATTAAGAGATTTATGTTCTTTTGTGCAAATGTAGATGCATAACCTCAAAACATATTAAATAAAAATATTGTAAGTAGGATAGATTGGAACTTAAAATTATAAAATTAATCTTAAACTATAAATTTATTAAAATCAACCATAGCAACATTCGCAATCTTAATTTTTGTGGAATTCCTAATAACATAGCATAATTAATTCTAAAATTAATAACATTCTGTTGACATTAATAACAGTCGGATTCTACAAATATTAGGATTGCGATGGTTAATATAACAATAAAAATTAAGAATAACATTAAAAATGAAACAGGGGGAGCTATCAACGAATTGATCCTCGGATCTATTTCTTCAACATCATCCTTAAATTACCACGATTTGATTTGGTTCGTAGATCTAACGACATTTTTTTACGTACTTTAGGCTAGACTGGTACTGATACTTTAATGTTTATTCCGAACAACTAATGAACATCCAAGCTATGATACCAAAGACTAGATCGCTAGTCAATTAGCCATCAGGCCGCCTAAACTACAGATATTCGCTATTTGTTATAGGTTTCTTTTCTTTTTCTTTTTTTCAATTCCTACTATTAGTTCACATTCTCCCTACATATATCCTGTTCAAATTTTCAATCGTTCATAAAATACTTTTTATTCGTCCACTCAAGTACAAATACATTTTTTTGAGCTTGTAGTTAATGACACTTGATGTCAATACAGTTTTTTCAAATATTAATTCATTTATTAAATTTAATTAATTAATTTTAATTTTTTTTAGATTTTAGTTGCATGTATCTAATAATAGATGGCGCCAGAAGTAAGAAGAAAATTTCAACTTCATTTGTAAAGGATTTTTCTGCAAAATACTGAAAAAAAAGTAGAAATTGATTTTAATTTTAATTTTTTTTTTTATATTACTTGTTTGTTAACAAATTTGTGACCACACTAAAGCTACATTCTACTAAATATGGGTAAGGAAATACATTAAAAAAATTTTGTATTACAACTCCTATTCCGGTATTAACTGTTTTTGCTGCCAGAATTGTCTGTAGCTGTGTTTGAATCGTTTTTCTAAATCTTCTTACCTTCTTTGTGTTTTAAATTTTTCCTTATTTTTTCCCCAACCAATTGCGCCGAGTCTATTATCACTCCCACTCCCTTGATAGAACCACCACCCTTAGGGGCGATGTCTTCCACTTTGGGAATGAATAATAAACACACGTCAATATAAATTAATTTTTTTGCTCAAATTATTTATTTAAAAGTATTTCAGGCAGCACTTTCGATAACAGATATAAATATTCTAAATCTATATTTTTATTTAAAAAGGAAAATGAGATAAAGAATGTAAAAATAAAATTCGTTTCTTCTAGTGTAACACTATGGAAAATCCTAAATACCTCAAATAGCAAACCCAAAATGACACAGAAATTACCTGATTTATTCTATTTATCTTCAAAAATTAAATAAATATATTTTTTATAATAATTTTTCAAAAAGCATTTTTAATCTGAAAATATCTTGATCAATCAATGCGTATTTTAGTGTCAAATTTCATTTTTTTTTTCATTCAAATAAATTTTTTTCAACAGTATCTAACTAATTTTTATTAAGTACTGAAAATGCTTTCCTAATAATCCGAATAATTAACTTTTTATGACTAGCTTTATTACTTCTTCATTATTCAAATTTCTATAATCACATGACAGGGTCTGAAGCTATTCATTTTAGCCTCTTAAATACATAATATTGTATAATCTTTACCTTTAATAATACAGATGAGAATTATAATAGAGAATGTAAGTGAATCAGTGTGACAAACCACCATTCATAACGCTAACCCTTTAGTAATAAGTTATTGGACAGAGAAGCTCATTTGAGTAACACAGAATTATGCCACATGTGGAGTAATCTTTGTTGAATCACTTAAATCCTTTGCAGTTAGATTAATTTTACATCATGTTGACATGGCTTTGACGATGAAATTACTGAATTCACTCAATTTGTTAAAGTACAGTAACGAATCGCGAAGGAGCCGAAATGTTAAACTCAAAAATATTTAAGGTGTAATTGATTAAGGTGTAATTATCTATTGTAATTTGAAACACATAAATAAATGGACTTAAAGTATATTATATAGTATGAAAACACTATTTAGAATATAAAATACTTTTAAATTTAGAATTTAAGATAATAAATTCTCAGTCTGAATTTATATTGTTAGAGTTATATGATTTATGTACAATTCAATTTTATTTATATTATTTATATTTATATGTCATAATATACAAGCTATATTAAATTAACTTGTTAATATATATTATATACATATAAGCTATCTATTTATCTCTCTCTCTATATATATATATATATAATATATATACATATATATTGTAGTATGCAGGTTAAGCAACCAGATTGTAAGTCGGTGTGGTTGGGTTGAGATACTTGAGGCACAGGTTGGAGATCTCACAATTTTACTTACACTAGTACAAACACCACACATATAATTAGAGACGTACACTATTTAACACATTTAAAGACATATAATTATAGATTCGTGGAAGGATTCCATATCTAAGCCAAAAACCCGATACTCAAGTACGCGCGAAATGCTCAAAATATACTTGCTATATACTTGGGATGAGAGTCTGCAGGCCACACAATACGCAGAGTTGCGTTAAATATATTTCCTCTAGGGGTGAGAAATAGTAAACTAAATGTTTCTAAACAGAAGAGCGTGGTTGCGCTGTACTTCCTTTCGGGTGAGAGTCTCGAGTTCTACTGACCATTTCTCCTGATCACTAAAGAGGGGTGCTCTTGTAGTTTGTCTGCCAGTGTGTAGGAGGAAGCACAGTTACAATAATTATTATATTAAAATAAAACTATTACATTTTAACTGAGGCTGAATGATAATTTTTCTAAATACATACATTTTTTTCAAAATTTTGTACATGTTTTCAGCAAGTGAATGCGAGAATAACGAGAATTTATACATAAATTTTATTGATGGATTTACACATTTTTCATGCTCTAATACATTAGAATTCAATGCGTAATCACATGAAATGCTATTTTTAGTCCAGTTTTAATAAAACTTGTAGTGCGGAAGTACGAACGGCCCCACGTTGGGCGTCAGATTGTAGTGCTGTCGGTTGTGGAGCTGGATTTTAACTGGGTGCGGTTGGTTTGAGACCCAGGTTTGAGAACTCACATCTTTATTTACATAAGCACAAACAGCACACACATACAATTAACGAGAGACAAAATGTAATTACATTTAAAGATATATAATTCTGGTTTCCTGTAAGGATTCTACTTTTAAGCCGAAAACCTGATACTCGGCTACGCACAGGGTGCACGAAATAAACTTTCCTCTCCGGGTGAGAATCTGTTGGCCACCTGACAATTTCTCCCGAATACCACAGAGACTCTTGCAGTGAGTAGGAGGAAGCATGGTTAGAAATTTGCATTTTTAGTATTGTGAATTTGTTTTATTACGCAATTATAATAATAATTGTTTGTTGAAAATGATGAGTATTTACTTATTGAAAAGTTGAGGACTTTCTGTACATGGGAATTTTGAAAGTTATCTTAAAAAGAAAATTTATTTTTATCTTGTAAAAATTACAAAAAATTCAAATGCCTACATTTATTAGACGAAATTTTCTTTTTGTATTTCACAAATTTTCCATGTATAAAAAATTGAAAACATGTATGAACAAAAATGTTCCATGTATAAACAAAAAAAATTTTTTTTTTTTTAACTGTGATAAAAATGACTTTTTTTATATCCAATTTTACTCAACGAAATAGAGAAATAAAAAAAGAACGTATACTGATAAGAAGTGAACCTCAAAAACTCTCATAAGTGTAGCCACTCAAAAAGTATCTTAGCTACTTAAAGCCGTTAATTCAGAGCAATAAAAATAAACAATAGCTTACAATACAATTTATAGTTAAAAAAGAATAATAAAAAACTGTTTTTTATTCTTATCAGTTTTTTTTCCCCTGTTATCTTCAATTTATTCCACTTTATATTTGGATCATGAAGAATTCTTGACCGTAAAATTTATCCTTGAAGGGCTATTCTGTATTCTTTAAAGACGCTTATTGATTTTTGGGGGAAAAAAAAAAAAAAAACTATATACCAACATGGTTTTTCTTCCACTGTTTTGATAGGAAAAAAAATGAAGATTTGAATAGAAGGTTTTGGAAAGTTAACAAAGTGCATAAACAGTAAAATATTAAGCATACTTAATTTTTATCGCCTACATAAATCTATGTATAAAAGGGTAATAAAAAGCATTCGGTAAATTTTAAGAAAAATTTATCATAGGAATTCAAGTTTTCAATGTATCATGTATCATAGGAAATTCAAGTTTTGTATTGCATGAGTATTAAAAGATTTTGCTATACTGTCAAGCCTGTTTTCATGCAGTTCTTTTTATGTTTTTTTATGTGCGACTTTTTGTGCGGATGAAGCATTTATAATTATTAATTCTGGCTTAACATACTTTGGAAAAAAAATTGTAAACTAATTAAAGAGCAATTTATTAAATATTTACAAAATGAACTTTACTGGCAACAACTTGCCAGCATGTTACTTTATTATTAACAAGAATGCTGGCAAGAATTCAGCCTCAGTAACTAAAACAAAATAACATGTTGACATTAAACAAAATTTGTTTCAACAGAAATTTAAGGAAAGCTTACTAACTCGAGATTAATTAGTTAAGTATATTTTATCGCTTATCACTCAGTTACACGTTACTTGAAAAGACTCATAAGTTTTCTCATAACTTGTATAATATTTTCTAAGCAGGTAATTTATTTAAATAAAACGGAATTTTCCAAACACTGCGTTTTGCTGATAGTTTCGCTCACAGATCTTGTGCTTTCACTACGATTAATACATTTCACCCATGATAACATACTAATTTAATTAAAATTGTTAAAAATAGCTATTGCAATTCAAAATAAATAAGATAATCTTTTCAGTAAACTTTTGAAGAATAGTTCTTTTATGTCCTATCTAGTAGTTTTTTAACAGCATAAAAAATGGTTTAGAGTGGATTTTATAGAATTGCTCGGAGTATTTTATAGCAAATATTTGCTTATTTTTTTAATATTTATATGGATAATATAAATAATGAGTAATAAAGTTAAATTAGTAATAAGTTATTATAAATGAATGTATGTATATTCATGAGTTTGCTTATGTATATTTATTACCCATAAAAATAGGGATATTGGGGAGGGAAAATTCCTTCACGTGTTTTGCTATTGCGTTTTTGAAAAATAGTTTGAAATTTTGTAGTTTTTCATTCGTTATTTAATCTGTTTTCTTTCTATCAATTTTGAACGAGAATAATTTATTGCCTGAACATGATATGTTGATACTTTTTCTTTTTTTGTTTGTTTAAGATTGCTGTTATACGTTTTAATCTTAAATTAAATTCTAAATTTTGTGAGTAACCTATACATCAACACAGTGATTAAATTTTTTCTTTTCTTTTTAAATATGTTTTTTTTCATTGCCATTATTAGTTTATTATACATTTATTATACATGAGTTTATTATACATAAGGAATCGCTCAGATAATACAATTCAGAAGTAATTTAAGGGGTAACTACCCCATATTTGCATGTTGCATTGGAAAAAAACAACCCAGTATTTTGACTGCCGAAGCTTTATTTTCAATAAATCTTCTGAAAAATAATTATTTTCTGTCCCTTTCAATAGATTTGTAACATCATAAAAAATGATTTAGAATGGGTTTTATAGTATCTCGTAGAATTTTATGGTAAATATTTGCTTAGTTTGTTTTCTTAATATTTATAGGGTTAATAACCATTTGTGTTTCATTCAAAAATATCTTTATGCTCAATTATATGTTAAATCTCGAAAAAACCTACTTTTTCTCATATACTGCTATTCATTTCTTTCTGATTTATACATAATCCTAATATAGACTATAATTGCTTAAAATATTTATGTAATTAAATTCACTGCATTTATTTTTGATAAATGTTTTTGTGTTAAATAATGTAATATCCATGCAAGGAAAACAATCTTTTCAGAAATACAACTCTCTTCTCCCTTTCCTGTAGATTAAATAAATTGTCAAATGGTTCAGGCATCCAACGCATGATTAATTGGCAGAGCTTTATGATGGTAACAACGATCAGGCACTCACTTTCTGATTTGATTGAATTCTCAATGGTAGAGTTCAAAGAAGCTACTCGATGGGAAGTTGCATCCATTAGTGCAAACATTCTACACTCTGCAGTCTCATACTTTTCTATAGCAGATGCAGATTTGTTAGCTAAGCAGAAAAAAATTTAACAAGCTTTGAAAATGGATAATTTTTTTTTCTTTTGTTGTGTTACACGTCATTCTCCAGAAGAAAAATATATTGGACGAGGGTTAAAAAAATGCGAGTTTGCAGTATTTTGTTCTAGATTGGATTAAATAATATAGATAGATAGAAAATCATTTGAGCAATCATGGCAGAATCGGTAAAACTTTATTATTATAACCCTGATCTGATACAAAAATGTTACGTTGACAGAAATTATTAGACGGGTAGTTGCATCCAACCTTCCGTACATTCTACTGTAGTATTTTTTCCACGAGTCACTCAAATCTGAAAGCAGTTATTCAGTGTCATGGATAATGAGACCTCATGAAATTAGCGATTGTATGTGCGACATTCACAGGTCGAAACAATTAAGGATGAATTATGGACTACAACATGAGCTTTTGCATCATGATTGGTGATAGACAATAGGCCGAGAAAATGTCTACTCCAATGAGAGGTGAGGGAAGCTGATCCCCCATCATGACGGATTGTCTTAAAAGGTGGTTTTTAGTGAAGAAGAAAGAGAGTTCTGCGACGAGTCGACAAAGAGTGTTGGTTCTCCCTTTTTTCTGAGACAGAACAGGCCGCAGTTTCCGTCTGTTTCAAAAGTAAGCATCTTGAGATTTCGTGTATCAAGCCGTATGCAATTAACGCTTGCCGCAGATCAGGCAATTCGATTCATCATAGAGTAGAGAACTCTGAAAATCTCCCATCTTGAAGTGAACTGCACTTGTGAATCATATTGTATTTAATTTTCATTTCTTATATAAATAGAGATCTGCATATATATTTAATATTTGTAAATAAAAAATATCACGTGTTCCCATCAACCTGAAAGTTACCCTCCCCGTTATAGGTCTAGTATAGGCTGAGACGTTACACTACTGAACTCTCACAATTTTTTACCTTTGTTATAATATATTTATTTAGCGGCATATGACATGTAGAATACTTACTGTTGCAACAAAAAACATGTACTAAATTATTATTTTATATTGTTCTACTATTTTCAATTAAAAGTTTGTATTAAATATATAACTTACACTTTGTTTGTTTTCTATAAATTATATAACTGACATTTTTTTCCATTCGACTTGTGCAATGAAAATAACTCAAGCTTTAAATATGAATACTTGTACATCTTCATAAATTTTAATACATTTTTCTCTTATGAAAGTATATATATCGGTCAGTTTTACTAGTATTGAACATAGCTCAAGAATATGCTTTGACTTTTATGCATTGATTTTCTTTTCTTGACCTTCCCTTCAGTTTCTTTCTCGATACATTTACATTCAGACCTGGGAATATATGTTCATACTTTAACTTACTTCAAAAGCTTTATATGGTAAATACACTCAAAAATATTGGTAAGTTAATACTTTCGATAGCGAAATATTTCTTGTCGTCGAAAAATGTCTGCATTATTCACTGAGAACTTGCCAGAAGCCTTCATTTTTCAAACCATTCATTCTTTCTTTCCGCATAAAATATTCAATTGTTGAACTCTTTTAACTGCTTTGGATCTGTAAGTACCAAATGAAAGTAATATTCTGCTTTCAAGATATATACGCCAACTTTATTTGAGTTTATTTTAACTATGCATGTTCATGTAATTTAATTATTTATTTTAAATATGTATTTTGTTAAAAATACGAATATTCGTATAACCATTCTTTCTTTAACTATATCATTATATTTAGTTACAAATCAAAATTTAATGCTAATGTAATTGATTTTGCAACTTGTATGAAGTAGTCTAGTTTGCATCAAAGACTATAATCTGTATTTTGACTATAAGACTAAGAATCATAAGGTTAAGTTGTACCCGTATATCACGAATCCATTTAATGAAAATAATCTTCAGGCAATACAACCCAAGACGAATTTAAGGAGTAATTGCCCCTTGTTTGCTAGTTGTGCTGAAAAGAAAATGGACAATCTCTGGCGTAACACTCTTTCACACGTGTCACCCTAAACTCATTATTGCTTACTGATGATACATATCGTGATGCATCACTGAGGTTTATCTGCACTCTCTAATGGAAATTGCAATGAATTCCTTTGAGGCTGCCATTGCATTCTTCGTTGTACGGATTTATCATTCTCATCCCTGTTATAGACATTGAAGCTTTCCTTTGGCATTGTTCATAAAGTTTTAAACTAAGATATCTTCGTATATCTTATATAGTCCGTAAGCTATCTATCTTCCAGCCAGCAAAATAAGCATAATATATACTTTTCACGATATACATATAATAAATATAATATAAACTTTGTAATTAAAGTAAAAGTTATAACTCATCTTTCTTGTGAAACAGACATTACTAGTTTTAGGAATTCATATTAAAGTGTTAAATGTCGAAAATTCATCCCAATTTCAAAATCTATTAATGTTGTGGTGTTTAAAAAGGAAAAGAAACAATATTATCTATGATAATTTATAATAAGAGCAAAATAATTGCGTAAAAGAATATGTAGTACAAAATTGCCTAAAACTTTAAATCAATTTAAAAAAAACCATTACAAAATAACGTTTATTAATTAATGAAACTAAATTTACGTAAAATATTTACCCACAAACTAAAATGCATAATTAGGCAGCAATAAAAACTAAATTGTTAATGCAGTAGTTTAAAATTTAAAATAAATACAAAGTATATTAAGCTTCGAATAATGAAGAATAATTTTTTCTGATCATTTATTTATCATTTATTTAAAGAGAAAACACTATCTCCTCTCTAGTTAATTTAATTTAAAGTCAGGTAACCTAATAAAAAGTTACATCCAATAGAAAAAATTTTAAATAAATAAAAAAAAGGTATTATCGCACTTCAAGTTTTCATCGCTTCAGTGATTAACGAATTAAAAAAAAGCGAAGCACAAAGATTTCCGATTAAATAAAAACCAGTTTTTGAGAAGCATAAAAACCTCATCTTCTTTTATCCAATTAATTAAACCTTTTTTTCCTGACTTGTTTATCATCCACGATGATGCATATAAAAAGGAGGATAGAACGAGTAAATTGAATAATTTGTTTGGTTATTCATAAATGTGACAAAGATGAAGACAATATTAATTTAACTGTTCATTATATCCGTCAAAAAATGGAACAAAAAAGAGGACATCAAAAGAAACATTGTCAAAGCTTTTTAAGAGATGGGCAAAGAGATTTCTAAAAGAAGTTGTTGCTGAACCAACAATTCATTTTTTTGTTATTTTTTAGTATAAGTTTGCAGTATTTTTTTATGTCTCATGAGTTGCAAGAAAATAATCAAAGCATCGTGTTTCGTGAACTATTCATTTAATTTTATTACGCCTATGATTTAATTAAATCACTTAATCAATTTTTTTCATTATATTTTATCATTAATCAATTAACCAATCATTTAGTATCATGTTATAGGATCTTGAATCGTAGCGGATTTGTGAATAGCGTGATGAATTTCATAGTTGATAAAACTAGGTTCGAAAACCAACAAACGGACGGAAAATTCTTGTATCTATTTCAAAAATGGCAAGATACAATCCTCAACATTGAGACTATAACACCAAAAAGGAAAATTCGAGGATCATTGAAATTTAATGTATTGGTTAATATGTTAACGATAGTCAAATGAACAAAAAACGAAGTCGAAATATGTAGATCTATACACAACTTGACACGTTACTAGATGAGAGTGTTCATGATTTTTTAGGAAATATTCTGCCATCCTGAATTCACTTAAACACAAATATCATCAAGATCCTTTGAAAACGTTTCGCTTTGCAATTGCTGACAAATGACGTCCCAGATTTGTTATATTGGAGACTAATCAGAAGACACGGACGTCCATGGTAGCATATTCAGACCGCTTCAGAATGTTCTGATTACACGAGAAATGTGTAGTGTGACAATGTCTTGTTGTAAAATTACTTCTGATAAATAGCCACGCTACTGGGTAAATGATGAAATCAATACAAAGCCGAGCAGCTGGTGTTCCTTGTCTGTCTGGCATACATGACTCAATCCCTGCACTACAACTCTATTGAGACATTCCCCTGTAACTCATTGTGCTGTAGTCCATTGTGTCTAGTCATAGCAGTGTCCCGTTTATCAATGTCGTGATCATTATTGAAACGAATACCTACTTCTCCATTCTTAACTCTATTATCGTCTTTCTCTGCATCATGCTAGTCTAGTAAAACGAACACCGCTAGCTGAGCGTCCAGCTTGTCGTCCAATTTCATGCAAATGTCTTCTGATTATTTGCACTGACACAACTGGACGTCCTAGACTTAGGTAACAAAGAAGATTAAAAATATTCTTCTGGAAATAAAAAAAATTGTTATTAAAAATATCGTTAAGAAAAATTCAAAACTTTTGTCTTATTTTTAAAATATTTACAATATGATACAAATTTTTTGTATATATAAGCATATGTGCGGCAATGAAATATCTGAAAGCAAGCACCTTCTAACCAATTTTCTACGCTATCTGGAGTCGGACTATACACAATCCATAAACGAGTGGCTATACATGTGCTATCGCTGTGATACTATACGATCGTTAAATGAACAATAAACGATAAACAATGAATCTGAAAGAAAAACTACGTGGATCAATTTAATGTAGCAATTTTTTTAATTATTTACTTCACCTTTAAATTATATTTATTTAGTTTATTAATTTTACTTTATTAATGTTGTAATAATATAATAATATTATTTAATATTTTTAAGGTAAAGGCAAACTTTTTTTTTATATAAAAACTATTTTAAATCTTCCATAAAATACTTCTTTTAAAACAATGAAAAGAGAGAACAATTTTTAAAGGAACACCAAATTATTTTTCAACCTCTCAACTTTCATCTTCAATCCAACTACTATCATAAAAAATTGATGGAAAACTCTATATATCAAAGAAAAGAACAAAAGTCCTTAGAAAATGTATTTCGGTAGAACATATCATTTTTCCATGTTGTTGGTATAACTGGCATTATTTTGAAATGTTTTTGTTTTAAAAGAAATATTTCAGAATAGTTTATAAGCTGATCTTTCATATAAAATGGTTCCTCCATGATATATTACCTGGTACTTCGAAAGCGCCCATCTTTTTTTTGTAAATGTTATAGTGTGGAAAAAGAATCAAAAATAAATATTTTTGATGAAATGTATATGAATATTTTAGGGGCAAAGTCTTGAATAAGGTTACAGTATATAACGAAAGAAGAACACTAAGAGAAAATATGAATGTTCTTTTTATTATGGAATAGCTATTGTTCATATTGTAAGACATGCCAAGTATAGTTTCACAACCGATTATTTACTTTTCTCTGTAAAGTTGGTAAAGAAAATAATGGATTAATTTTCTGTATTTTTGCTTTATTTATCTATTAGAATAATGGTACGTGTCTCAAAGACTTTAACGTAAAATGAATGAATTTATTAAGAAAATCTTAGAGTTGAATTCTTTTTATGTAACTAAATGGTAACATGCGCTTCTACCATGCTGGAGGTTCCAAGTTCGGAACTGCTGCAGGGATCCGTGGAAGTCACTGGTTTGAGAAACGGGCACATTCAATGGCTATCGTGATATCCTATGCAAAGTGTCTCGAATCGGTAGTCAGGGACATGGCAGAAGTTATCTATATTTCATGGCAGGCTATTTCAGGCCAGTAAAAGAGAGATAATTTCCCATAAAAGTTTTCCTGGTAGGGAAATTGCCTGTTTTTTCCTTCATTGCCTGTTGGAGAACTGTTCATATCATTTAAAAGTAGTACACGAGGTCCATCGACGTCAATAGAAGAAATTTGGTAATTCTTAAGGTCAAGATATATTGAAGAGGGGAGGGAGGGGGGGCTGAATGGCCGAGTGGCTAGTGCTCGGGCGCACGGTACCACAGGTTTCGGGTTCGAGTCCCGCCGGTGCCATGGATGTCTGTAGTGATTCGGAATCCACTTTAAACCGTAGGTCTCGGTTTAATAGGATCGTAGAGCGTTGCGGGGGCATTGTTACTCCGCGTCCGGGGCTTACCTTCAAGTTACACGCGCCCTCTGGGTAATGCAAAGTGAGTAACGTCTGTGCAGCGCTTGCCTTAAGTCAGCCAAGACCAAGCTATCTAAGTGTTTGCCAGCTGCATTAGAAAGAAAAAAAAAGATATATTAAAGATGTACGCAAAATTCCTAACAAAATGAGTAAAATTATTCAATACAAAATATATGCAATAGATTCACAATAAAACAATATTCTTGTACACATTCGGGCTTGAAAACCCTGAAGAATTCCAATTTGGATTTCTGAACCAGCACAGCTGGTTTTGAAACCTCGCAAGCAAAACTGAACCGAAAGCTTTCTTGACAATGGAGTATGGACTAAATTCATAAGCAGAAAAGTCTTTTTGTTGGTTTCGTGTAAGATAATAACGACCCATTAATAATAAGTAAATAGTAAATTCAATTAATTGATAGAATCAGATTTTAAAGTGATAAGGATGAAAAATTGGCAGAAAATAAACTGTCCTGGGCAAAGCTTCAGCAGAAGGCCTTGACCCACCTTAGGCTGTCGAGCCAAATCTGATGATAAAATTGAAATTTATTTAATTAAATTTTAGATTTCCATTTTAATGATACTTGATTAATTATTATTCTTTCCACCTAAAGCCCATGAATAATATGATACATTATTCTACCACTACTGTTTATTACACGACACCACATCGCTGTGCCTAGAGCTGAGTTGCCTCTTTACAGTTTGGGAATGTGGGTGAGAGGTCTAATTATCTGTGGCACTCTAATTATTATTTTTTCCACCTAAAGCCCATGAATAATGTAATACATTATTCTACTACTACTATTTATTACACGTCACCACATCGCTGCGCCCAGAGCTAAGTTGCCTCTTTACAGTTTGGGAATGTGGGTGAGAAGTCTAATTGGTATCTGTGGCCCTCTATGGTCATATGAGACCAGATGAGACAATTACAAACATCAGTGGCACATCCGAGATTCGAACCCGAAACCTGCGATATCTAGAGTACATTACTTTGAATAAGAAATGCGATTAATCTAAGCAAGATTCTCACCTAGAACAGAAGATTGATGGTAAAAAGGTGAAAGCATCGTTTTTTTTCGCCAGTGCGATTTATACAAATGGCTAAATTTCCTATTGGCTGAATAGTCAATGTCCTGGAGTTATGCAAAATCCTGATGTAGTTAGATGCATTTCTAGAAGTTAGGTGCATTTCAAAGTGGAAGTAATGGAAGCACGTGAAGCAGTGGAGCTAGAGCTTCCGATTGGCTGATGTTCTGGGTTCTGAGATTTTAGTATTCATGACACCTCACTTTGAATTTATAAAAATTTTAATACTTATTTATATGTAAATTAAAAAAACTTCAAAACATGTATGCAAGTTTTACCTTTGATGAAAATTTTTCCTTATTTCGTTATCAACTATTTACTTTGCTGTTAAAATAACAACAACATATTATTGATTGTCCTTGAAATAAAAATTTCACATCACTATGCGATTCCGTATAAAAAAAAGGAATTTGTTATGCATGAATTCAATAACGCCTAAAATAAGTTAGCTATACCATTATATCGTATTATTAATAATTATTTATATATAAAAAGTTGAACTCGATCTCGTGTTACACATTTAATTGAAACTAATAACTCCTGCAAAACTTTTCAAAAAATTAAATTTACTTTTGAAATTTGCAGGTTATATTTTCCATTAAATCTTAAAAAGAAACTAGAAAAGTTGCAATATCTTTAATAATAAACTAATTATTTTTTTAGTTAAATGTGTCATTAAAAGAGTTGAAAAATTATGAATGAAATTGATAGTTGATAGCCTTCATACTTCTACAATCTAAAATGACCATGAAGTTTCTAACGTTTTGAGAGACGTAACGAGACTCAAAATGAAATACCTCAAAAGACATACAATATAAAAAATTGCTATTTCAAACACAAAATATGAAAAAAAAAAGAAAGAGCTGTTCGGAAATATCGAAAATGAAAGATTGAAATTGAAGCATCATCAAATGGGAAGACAATAAAATCTTTGTAGACCACACGATATCCTGAAAGGAAAATGAAATAAATGGAATAAAGTGAATTAAAATCAGTACCTGGAAAAAACATGGTTCTAAAAAAATTACGGAATTCAAAGAAAAAAAGCTTCGGGCTCAAAAACTTTCTGTGAAGAAGACTGGTATGAAAAAAGAAAAAGGCTTTGCCATTTGAGGGCGAAAAACCGTCTTAAGGAATGGCAAATCATTCTAAAAATTGCAAAATCTATGAAATTGAAGAAGGGTAAAGCTCGAGCCAGAGGGAATGCAATGGAACTAACGTAGATAAACACATTATTTTTTAAAGTAATTTCATATAGACATTCAAATTGAATATTGAATTACATAATTAAATTAGAAAAAGATTATTATTTTAATAGACAAAATAATTTTATTTACATTGCTTTAATTAAACATAAGTTTTCGCGAGTTGTTTCAATTTTAATAGTTTGAAATTAATTCGATTTTTATAAAGTCATTGAATATGGAGAGACAAAACAGGACCTGCGGTTTAATGTGGATTTCGAATCACTACAAGCATCCTTGGCACCACCTTGTCTAGAACCCGAAACCTGGAACACAGAGAGCTAGAGTATTAGTCACTCGGTCTCATATCAGGCCACAACGAGTTTGTTATTCAATGAAATTATTTATAGTATTATTTCAATTATACATATTATATATAGTTGTGCCAACGGCCGTACCATGCTGAATATACCGGTTCTCGTTAGATCACCGAAGTCAAGCATCATTGGGCGCGGTCAGTACTTGGGTGGGTGACCACCTAGGAACACCGCGTGCCATTGGCAAATTTAGGACCTGAATGGCCGAGTGTCTAGCGCTCTGGCGCTCGGTGCCACATGTTTCGGGTTCGAATCCCGGCGGTGCCATGGATGTTTGTAGTGGTTCGGAATCCACTTTAAGCCGTAGGTCCCGGTCTCCTTTGACTGTAAGAGCGTCACGGAGCAAAAGTCAGGCTTCTACCTACGGGTGCTCCATCACAACAGAAGCTGCTTCCTTCCCCTTCAATCATGAGTACGTATGGGCTCGTGGGCTTGGCCAGTCAAGTGGGATAAGAAACAACAACAACATATATAGTTGTTGTCGTATCCGTCATGGAAGGATGTACGGGGGCTGCAGCTTAAAAACACCCGTAGGTAGTACGTATAAATATATACAGAGGGTTATCAAAATAATGGAAACACCCTTGAATAAAAGTTATATTTTTTAATGCGCTTCATAAGCATTAAAATATACTAATAGTTGCCAGTTTTTTTAAAAATAGAAATGTATATATTCTGGTAGTATGTTAGCTTAATTGAAGTTCTATAAGCCTTGAATTTACGTATTTCAAACACGTCAAATGTCGGACCTTTCAGATTTTCAATTAAACCAAATTGTACGAGCGCGTCTAGCTGGAGCAAGTGTAACCAAAACATCAAAAATATTAAGCGTTTCTAGAGTTACAGTGTCTAAAGTCATGACAGCATACACACAGCGTGGCCAGACAAGCTCGGCAAAGCAAAAGAGAGGACGGAAAGAGAAGCTCAGTGAAAGAGACCGACGGATATTGAAACGGCTTTTGGCGTCTCAAAAGCGAATAACTGCATCAAAAGTGATCGTAGAGCTCAATCAGCATCTGGATTCTCCAGTGTCAATCATTACAGTTGGAAGGCCCCTTCATAAACCTGTTATTTACGCCAGAGCAGCAATTCCCAAGCCACTTGTATCATATATTAATGCATCGTCTACATATATAATAACGTCGTCTACAGTGGTGCCACACTCACAAAACCTGGTCGATTGATAAGTGGAAGAAAATAATATTGTCTGACGAAACGTCTTTCACACTTTTCCCTACAACAGGAAGGGTGTACGTTTGGAGGATACCTACACAAGCGTATGATCGTGTTGTCTTCTTCCAACTGTCAAGCATGGGGGTAGATCTGTCATGATATGGGCAGCCGTGTCGTGATTTTCTGCTGCACCAATCTTAACCCCGAAAGTAAGGATCACTGGGGAGAAGTATAGAGAAGCTTTAGCTGACCAGGTCCATCCCATGATGCAAACTTTGTTTCCTGCAGGAGATGGAATTTTCCAGGATTATAATGCACCCGTCCCTGCAGTGGGACTTGTACAATTATGATTTGATGTACACGAGGATGAAGGTAAACCTACCTTGGCCCGCACAGTCACCCGACCTCAATATCATTGAACCGTTATGGTCTATTTTAGAGCCTTCAATACGGTATCGATATTCTCCACCGACATCTATCCCATAACTTTTACAATATCTCTATGAAGAGTTGTACAATATTCTTCAAAACACTATTCAGCACTTGTATGAATCAATTACCAGGCGAATCCAATCTTTATTATATGCCAAAGGCGGTTCTACACCGTACTAATAAAGAATTATTTATAAATCTATGGTATTTCCATTATTTTGACCCTGTATTTATGTATTTGTTCTTCCACATATAGCTTTTAATATTTGTACTCGTAAAATAATCTCTTTATGAAACATCCATATTCCTTTATAAGAATATGAATAAACTAAGATGCTGTAACTTCATTAGTATAAGAAAAATCTCACTAAGATGTTTCCTTACAAAATTATCAAAACTTTCAGAATAAAATAACATTTTTCCCTAAGGGTAACTATGCAATTTGATACTTCTTTTCAATGTGATTAATCAGAAATATTTCGATTTCTTTTGAAAGTAGATAATCGAAACTGAAGTCCCTAAAGAAGAAGGCAATTCCGAACACAAATTAAGTTTACTATAGAATAATTATGCAAATAATTCAGAATGCATTCTTTTGCGAAACAACTTCTGAACGCCTTTTCTTCTGTGGAAAATGTAGTATTATACTTTTTATGATTCTCGACAAATTGCATATATTCGTCCGTAATGTGATTTATGATGCTTCTAATAAGATAAAACTGCAAATCGTAACTTTTCAAAAATGTAAAATAAAGCTTCTATGAACTCGTTAGTAATTTTTTTTTTAAAAATACCTCTTTCTTAAAAGTTTGTAGTAATTTTGAACAGCTGACAGTTAAATATAGGCAGTTAGTTTATATAAGTTTAAATTTATAAATCTTAAAAGACAAGATAGTTTCTATTTTCTTTAAATAAATATAATAACGAAAAGAAAAAAAAAAGAATAGAAATACTGTTTGGGAGCGAGACAGTCACAAGTGCTATCTTTTCGACGACTTGCTGAAAATATTACAACGAGAAAATTCATCTCTTCACAAGTAACTGTATTGTGTCAAGAAGATTTCTTTCATTAGCTATACATCAAGGTATTTCAAAAAATTCAAAGAAAGGTAATAGGTATATACAGTCTTTTACAGGCCAAGACCTCAAACAGCAATATATTAATATAATGTACTAATATATAAAATTCATTATTATAATTCCTGCAATCAAATTCTTGCAGAAAATGGTACTCAGTAATTTCTTTTTTTTTAATCAAAACATTACATTTCTGAATGTAAGAATGAAAATATAATATTATTTTTCTATTCTTTCATGAACATCAATTTTACACTTCTATGTGCGTAATTCAGTATCGTACTATACTTTTAATGTATGTATATTTTCATGTTATTTACATGTATAATTTGTTTTTATAAATATTTAACCGGCATATAAGTTGGTTATGTTACAGTAGTTGGCGCAATGGATTATAACAGATTATCTGTTTTCAGCATTTTCAGTTGGCTTTAAATTATTTAACAGAAAATAAATACAGTTCTTCTAAAAAGAAATTTAATGGATGAATGATGATCAAAATTTGCTATTTCTCAGTGGATTTCCAAAGTGATATAGTGTAAAAGTGGGTAAAGCAATCATGCATAATATACCATCAAATTATCATAGCATAATATACCATCATAGATGAAAAATTATCAAATTTATTATTTATTCGTGGATTTGCGAAGTGATGTATTGTAAAGGGGGGGTTAAAGCACTTATGTATAATATACCATCATACATCATAATATAAAACAAAATATATATAAGTTCTGCGTATTATTTCCCTGCCTATAGACAAAATTTAAAGGATAACAGTATTTTTAAAAATTGTCTGAACTTTTAATGTGCTCACAATAATTAAGTACAGGATTATAGAATTAATTTTATTAAACTATAGTATAACTACTTTTCAAAAATCAAATCTGCAATTATTCAGTTTGTGATAAAAATCTGTGTTGTATTAAAAATAATTATTTGCATTATACTACTTAAAAATAAAAAAAATTATTTTCATTAATTCATTAGTATGAATATTTTTTTTTAATGTTTAAAAAGACAATAGGAAATAAATCAGTCCTAACGTTTTATTGATTGGCTGAATCCTCTTTTATTTAATAAACAATGCAAAATTGTTTTGCTTTATCCCCTTAAGTATTTCTAGATAATTGTTTAAGAAAGTATTTGAATGTGAAATCGATTTGAATGACTCGTGAAAGAAATCAAGATTATGATTACATTGATATTCATTCTCTAAGTAAACAATAAATATTTTCTCTTATTGATTATCATTTACTTGTCTTTATACTTTATCAAATTCCAGCCTCATTATCGAAAGAGGAAACAATGAGATAAATGCTTTTCATTTCAACAACATAAGCAGGTGTTTATTATTCCTCTTCCGATGCGAAGTCACAGTTTCGTGTTCTCAATACCACAGGGAAAGCTTCCAGAATTATAAATAGAGTATTCAGCAATGTTATTAAGAAAGTATTTACTTAATTTGTTTACAGCATAAAAGCAGTGTTAGGATCTCAAAGGATATGTTTGGTGATAAAAGATTGTCCGAAAGAACAAAATAATGTTTTGGTGAAACTTTCTAGGCCTAACCGTAAATAGAGGAGCAGCTTTTTCTTCTACTAAGTAATCATAGTTTGGGACGAAACTAAGCCATCAATTTACATTGAAGTATCACTTCTTTATAAGGGAAGCGGTAATTTAGAGCCGTGATTTAGAAAGATTGCTTATCTATCTAAAACTTTTGTGCAAAATTTGTATTTTGTCCAGAAAAATCTTGTTCCCACAAACACTTAAACGATTATCCAATTTAGCGAACTTAAAACTTACAAGAGGAGGAATTTTAGCATAAAATTTATTGTAGAATATATTTTAAATATTATAAATAAAATAAATATGATTCTTACCCATTACACATAATAGATTGCATAATGATGATAAATTATAGATATAAATATTACAGAAGTTAAATAATGTATTCATATTATTCATGGATTTTCATTATGATAAATTATATGTTTTCATAAGATTAGTAACCTTTTTTTTACTCTTTTGTTTATTTTTTTGTCTACACTTGGTTTTTTTTCTCTTTGATTCCTCCATTCTTTTGAATGAAAGCTTTTGTAAGTACCTAAAATTATATTAAATAATTTTCAATTTTGTTAGTTGTTTCCCATCTACACACTGGTTAGAACGCCTATGTCAAGTTCAGCAGAAAGGGTCAGTCGGCCTTGGGACTCACTCCTGAGAGGAAGTACAGCGCAACCTATGTTCCCACTGAGAAACGTTTAGTTTATAGTCTCTCATGCTGAAAGGAAACATATTTAATTCATCCCGGTGCATTAGTTGGCCTACCGACTCTCAACCGGAGAGGAAGTATATTTCGCTCACCCTACGCGTATCCGAGTATCGGGGTTTCGGCTTAGAAATGGAGTCCTTCAACGAATGTATAATTATCTGTCTTTAAATGTGTTAAATATTTTTAATGTGTATTATATTGTCTCTAATTGTATGTGTGTGGTATTTGTGCATGTATAAATAAAGCTGTGAGTTTTGAAATTTTGCCTCAAGTATCCCAACCCAACCAAGTTACAATCTGGTTTCCCAACCTGCACACTACAATCTGGCTCCCGAACGTGAGACCCGTACGCACATGAGTACAATCTTTTAAATTATTTATGTTTATAGTGTTTTTAGAAAATTTTTATTCCTAATATAATAATTAGTTACAAACCAAAATAGATCAAATGCGAGTTTTATTCTTGGACAATATATATCCGAAATGTATTATTATTTTTGAACTGTCAGCAATTTTTTCTACTTGCGATTACCTGTTGAAGATGAAATCGTATAATTAAGACATATATAATTGAATTAACGTAACAATAAAGAAATGTTTTTTTCTATTCAAATTCATACATAAAGCAAAACCACAAGAAATTGCACTAATCGATATCATTCATTTCTTTATTTCCTTCAGAAATCCAACATATCCTATAAGTAATTTAAAAAGATGGCATTCGAAAGACTGGTGCTTCCCCTTTCTATATTAACTCCAGGGAATGAAATGGTTTCTAGAAAAAAAAGTCAAACGCTAAAAAGTCCAAAAGACACAAAGTGATGAAAGTCGAAACTTTTTTTATTGCCGTTTATCCGTCTAATACTTCTTTTTTAGTGTTGCAGTTGAGAGAACTGCTAATCTCGAGTTATATCGACAGGTAAAAAAAAAGTTACTTTTTTTATCGTCTTTTTGAACAATACTCTAGTTCATACACGTTTCATTTTTTTATTGGTAGAATTAAGCCACGTGGAGCTGATATACTGTTTAAGGCTTATAGAGGAGGAGATTAAGCACAAAAAAAAATATTGGTTCCGTTAAAGCTCTTTTCTGTTATTTATATTTGAAAAATTATAAGAAATCATCATGAACTGTATAAAAACCTATCAAACTAATATGACATGCAGTTCTGCGTTGATTACTGTGATAATTTTTTAATTATCAAAAAAAGCTAGTAATCTAAAAATTAAACTACGAAGTAGTGAAATTAGTGAATAAATAGAGAAAAAAAAAAGACGCAGAATGTACGAAAATTAAAATTAAAATTTCAGTTATATTTTTTACCCATAAAATACGCGGGTAATGTTTTGGAAAGAGAGTTTTTTCCTTGTTCTTGACTATTTTCAAATTTGAAAATTTTGAAACATTGGATTGAATGGACGTTTTCATTATAATCTGTAATTTTTAAAAAAAATTATTTTTTAATACAAATTTAAATTTTTTAATTCTATCCCAAGTGTTTTTTATACATAATATTTATTTAGAAAATAATTGAGTAATTATTAAGTAATTATGTAAAAATGAATATAAAAATACTTTAAAAGATCGTGTGGGGAAAGCCAAGACAATTTTAGTTCAAAGTGAAAATGAAATTTTTTCAAGAAAAGAAAATCGTTTGGAATTGAGTTTAGTTTTTATTACTTAAGCTTGCCGTTATATGTTTTGTTCTTACATTAAATTATATGTGTTTATATGTAACCTGTGTTTCAGACCATCCAATTACAATTTTTTAGTAATTATGCTTTCAGAGCTATTTTTATTTTTTATATATATTTTATTTATGAATGAAGGGCAATTCGGTAAGTTTTAAATATAAAATAACCCAAGTCTATTATATATTTTATCAAATTACAATAGATTTGAAATTAAATAATTTTATTTGAAAATTAAAGCTTTCATAATGAATTTTGAACAAAGAGAAGAAGATTACATTGCAATGAATAATTAGAACAAATTTGATACAAATGAGAATAATTAAATCTGTATCCAATTATATACTGGAACTTAATATTTAGTTTGTGAAATTCATTGCCATTATTTATAAATTGCTGTGCACTTTTTAAACAAAATTAATTTGGTTAAACATTTATTAAATTAATTATTATATTTAAATATTAATTAATAATATATTTCTTGTAAAGTAATCTAAGCCAGTGATATGAAAGTAAAATTAATGATAAAAAAATATATTTCAATAGTTAGTACATCACTGTTTATTGAAATTGCTTCGTCAATTCAGAATGCCATAGACTTAATTATATCCAAGAACAAACTTCAATGGCAAGGAAACAATTAAATCATTAATTATGCATGATGCCGAATTGACATATCCTTAAATCAAATCTATTTATTTAATTATATAAACTAACTAAACCATATTATTAATTATAACTACTTGCTAATCATACATATTCAACTAGCAAATTCATTAGCTTATCCTTGGATGTAAGTATGTTTGCTATGTTTTTCTTAATTGATGAATTGTTTTCGATGAATATGTATAAGATCCAGTTTTAAACAAGATATAAATTTCCTTAAAGACACGCTTTAGGAAGTTATTTACCAGAATATTTAAACATTTTGTTTTAATTTTACTAACAATAAATACGATAGTTAAGCATGGAATTTAAATTCATTAGGAACAATAAAATAATAAAAATCTTTTAATTTTTCCCAATTTTATTATGTATATCCTAATTTTTTTTAAATGAATAACTCTTATATTTTACTGTTTAGTCTGATTATAATATTATCACATATGTTATATGTGCATGATTATAGATTTCTAATTTTATTTAAATACATATGATGTCTGAGTGCCTAGCGCTCTGGCGCTTAGTACCACAGGTTTCGGGTTCGAGTTCCGCATGTGCAAGGATGTTTTCTGTGGTTCAGAATCCACTTTAAACTGCACGTTCCGGTCTGCTTAGGTCTCGAGCGCACAAGATGACCGTAGAGCGACAAACCAAACCAAACGACAAGTATAGTGGCGAGCCAGTATGATGCAGAAGAGAGGGTACGTAGATAAAGAGCAGGGCAGACCGAGCGACGGACGAGCGAAATGGTCCAAACTAAGACGACACTTATTATATAATCTATTTAATGGCAAAAAGAAAAACTGTTTTAAAAAAACGTCACATATCATTAAATTTTAAATATTTTTTTTAATTTTATTAAATAGCACACTAAATGTTTGCTGCAGTTTAATGTAAATTGTGCCTGAAATTGCCAGCTGCCATTTTGTTCGTTTAGATGGCGGTGAGAGAAAAGTAGCCTTTCCTCCCTCCCCAGTCCCCCCAAAAAAGAAGTAGAACCGTAAACTACAAAACTCGCTTTGAATCAACAGAACATACGTGTTGAAATATCCGGAATGTTTGAATGCGTTTTCTATTCCATGATTTGTCATTACAAAGCTGGAATTTCTGCTGGTACCAGCAAATCTGTGCATTTTCTGTTACAGTATGCACAAGCTGCTTAAATCACATCTACATTCCTTTATTTTTTACTCTTTCTGTATAGCTAAGACACACCGAAGACAGTTCCGCCTAAGCGCACAATCGAATTACGAATCGACACTCAAATTGTCTGGAAGGACATTGGCGGGTTTTCTACTATACGGTACATTAGTGTGGGTTATGTAGAAGTTTTCCTAGAAGACATCGCCTTTTATTATCATTGATACTATTCGGGCCACACGTAGGTTGGAAACGAAGTATTCGATGTCAAAAGAAGTAAATAAAATAAAAATAATATTTTATAATTATTGAATGGATTATTATTGATTTCTGAATGGAAAATCAAATGATCAGCTAACTAACTAACTCCCTGGCACTACAATCCATTTTAGACCATTAGATGCATTACTAGCAGTTTCCTAAACAGAAGATTTTCTTTTTGAGGGGTACGGTTGTCAGCCCTACACCCAACACTCTACAATCATATTAGTCAGGGATCCATGGTTTACAGGAGATTGCAAACCACTACAAATATCCATGGCACAACTGGAACTTGAACCCGAAACCTGCGGCTGGCAAATGATCAGCATCATTAATTTTACACCGACTTATAGACTAGAATATAATTTTATAATAAAACGCTTATTATGTGTAATAAATACTACACATATTTATATATTAGAATATAATCATAAAGATAAAGTATTTAATAAAGATTGAATATGTCATGAATATTTACTAATGTGAATACTCAATATAGTCTGTTTTAAAAGGTTGAATCGTAATTCGTAATTTCCTTTTTTGGGAGAATACCAAGTAAAAACGTAGTTAAAAAATTACGAAATAGTAAATTAAACCCATAATTACTCTCTTAAGAATAGTTTACCAAGATAATTATTTCATACAGTAGTCCTATGAAATTTAATTACAGGCATTCTGTGAAAAATAAAATAATTCTGTGCATAATTTTTTTTTTTTTTTCATAAAAAAAAAAAAAAAAAAAAAAAAAAAAAATCTTAAATATCAGAGAATTAAAATATCTAATGTTTAATTAAAGTATCTAATATTATTCTGAAAAAAACATCTTGTTTCACCTAACCTCGTTACGAAAATAATTAGATTAATTATTTATTTTAATTTAACCAGGATATTTAAAAATAAATTAACTTTTAATTAAATAATTTAATTCATATAATTAGAAATGAACAATTTATGATCACGCTTTTTCCTAATATTTCATTAACGTTAAATTAAATTAAAGATTAAAAAAACACACTAATTAATCAGAATCTGATAAAAGCAGAATTTATTCCTTTTTAAAGAAAAAAAATGTAATTAATACCAAGCATTTAAATACCGGAAAAGTTTTCATACCACATAAATAAAGAATATTAATTTCACGTGAATTTTGATTTTAATTAATAAACCTTTTTAAAAGTTTGGTAATGTAAGCTGCATGCTATTTATCAAGAATATCACGAAAAGTTAATTTTAATTTCTATTTATTTTAAGCAAGATATAATTAAAAATATTTTTTCTTTTCGGTTTCTTTTTCCTTTCAGTGTTATATCTGTTTTTGTTCATGTCAAATTTAATTTATTGATATAGAAAAATATGAAGTTAAAATAGTTTTGCTTATGTATATCAATTATAATAACCTTATTTTGATTTATAATAAGGCTATTTGAATACTATTTAGAAGCAAAATTTCGCCAAGTCGCCAAATTATCGATGATGTTCACAAACATTTCAGTAGAATATGGCAACGTCGGTTATGTAACGAACATAAATCTCAAAGCATCTAGTCAAATAATGTCAAGTAATAATTATATCTTAAATTTGTTCTAGTGATCGGTAGGCAGTCAAAATGGCGAGGAAATACTAATTTACTTAAAAAAATTTAAAATTTTAAAATTAGTTATTTTTTTAATTTTTTAAAATGTAAAAAGAAATTTTGGCAAAAAAAAAAAAATTTCTATTTTAAAAAACCCAATTTTGCCACTTGAAAAAAAATGGCGATTTATAGATATCAACATCTAGCCAAACAAGAAATCTGTTAAAAAACAATTCCATTCGGAATAAATAATAGTTACTGTTTAAAGAAATAAATGTTCAACAACTGAAAATAAAAGAAAAATTAAGTTGGATTAAACTTTAAAGAAATTTAGACTACATTTACGTTTACGATACCTCCATTGAAAACCATCAATCATGTCTTCTTGATAAGATAAAATAATTTCATCTTCACTTATATTATATTTTTAAAGGAAAATTCTCTTTCAGGCAGCAAATAATTACACCTTCTTTGCCTATTTCATTCAAAACTGTTGCAAATACACTAGTCTACTCGCTTTCCGTTTTTATAAAATATAGAATGAAGCAAATATAGTTTAACAAAATAATACTAAGAATATCGTCTGAATAAAATAAAAATAAAAATAATTTTAGAATAAAGTAAGAATGCATATGTTGCCAGATTAAAATAAGTAAGAATTAAAAAAGAAGTGAAAAAGTATGTAATCAGCTCAGCTGATATACAGGTTACCCATAAAATTATTCCATAAATACTAAAAAAATGATTTAATTATTAGCCATGAAAAAAATTTCAAAAAAATAAACTAATAAGAAACATTGAAAGTCGTCAAAGAAGCCACGGACGCACTATATCCAAAGCAATAGAATATCGTTAGAATAAAGTAAAAATAAAAATATTAGATTAATTTTGTGAGCTAAATGACTTTATAAACAAGGTTGGGAATTTTTTTTTTTTAAATTTTGTCACCATTCACTCATAATAATCTTGCATTTCTTACTACTAAAATTAAATACGAAACTTTTTTTAAACTTGCTTTTTATATAAACATGCTTATATAATTGTTAAAATTTTTTGTTACGTTTTTTTTTATAGGATAATTTTTAATCAAGTAATCAGACGAGTTAAATTCGATATTACGAATTACTTTTTCAATGTTACTTTTTTCCCCATAGTGCGAGATTTGACATTTTTAACTGTGACTATAATTGGTATTTGTTTTGATTGGAATTTTTTGGAATAAGTTGTTTGTTTGCCGGGTTTTTTTTCACTTGGTGAAATTGGAATCTTAAAATAGAATTTCATATTATTGAGCAAATGCAGTAATAATGTTGTTGGGTTTTTTTTGAATTTAATTTAGGATAATAGAATCTCACACAAAAATGATTTTTTTTTACAAATTTTTTGTAGAGTATTTTGAATTTAATAAAATACATTTCCATTATTATATTATTATTATTATTAATTTGTAATTTGTAATGTGTATATATCATATATTATAAATATGTAGGATACATTAATTTAAAAATATGTTTAGAATATTAAAAACAATTTTTATAATAAATAAAATCCACTGCTGTACAAAATTTGGTCAAATCGCTCTGGGATTTGGCGATTTTTTTGTGGCGACAACTGACCGATAAGTCGGCAAATATTATAACCCATGTCTCTTGTATTGTTTGCAATTCATTTCACTTACAATAGCAACCCGTCATTTGCTGCACTTTGGCGAATTGAGTTTTTGACGTCAAATTCCAAAGACCCAAATTCTGCGATTTTGCCCATAATTGTTTTTATTTAGGTAATTAATACAAATTTTGTTTATTTTATTTAATATTTATTAAATTTTAATCGTTAATTTTTTTTAAACCAAGTATCGTGTAATGATAAAAAAAAATGCAACAATACAATTAATGTTTAAAAAAACGTGTTTATTAAACTTGTTTTTAAATATGATTATAATTTTGAATGCTATATTTCTGTACATAATGATTGTAAAATTCTAGTTAAGATATTCTACTTGATATACGATACTTAATTTACTATAGTGTTCTAAATCAAAATGTTATGCTATGTTTTAAAGGATAAAGGAGGAACAAACTATTAAAATAAAAACTTTTCGAAAAATTTAATACATTTTATTACAAGCTATAGTAATACAGTATTTTCAGAAACTTGCAATTTCTTTTTAAATGATGTTCATTTTTTTCCACTTCTTATAGCTAAAATTCTATAAAATTTATTTAAATAATTTTTTGAGTTATAATGAATAATTGAACATTTACATTAGAAGGCAAATTGCTTTATAAATTCGAATAAATAATTAAAAAAATAAAAGAATAATGAATACACACCCCCACAAACTAGTAAAGAAATAAAAGATTTTGTAAAAGTGTGATGTATTAGACCTGGACGTACGGTTTAAAGTGGATTCCGAAATAATGCAGACATCCATGGCACCGCCGGGACTCGAAACCTGTGGCTCCTCGCGCCAGATCGCTAGTCACTCGGCCATCCATTCCATAACGATACTGGATACTATTAATTTTATTACTGCAGTTGTTATACATAATAGAATATTGTCATAATAATTTTCTGTCTCTCAATTTTCAAAGAAACACGCCTTCAAATTATTATAGGAGCCTCAACTAATTGCCTGTCTTTAACAAGACGTTTGTTGAAAAAAGGGCAATCCAGATAACAAGTTTGTTTTAGGAGGTACTTCTGAAAAAAAATGTTGACTGAAAAAGGAATAATAGTAGACTCGCATTAATTTTGGAAAAAAGTGTTTTTATGTTTTTTGTAAAGCATTTGTTTTAAATCCTTTAAAGTAAATTACTCGATTAAATCTAGAGTCGTTAAATTGCTAACGTAAGTTATTCGATTTGTTCTGCGAGTTTAAAATTGTTGAGTTGCTTTCTTTACAAAGTCTTATATTATTTTTGATAGCGTAAGTTATCTTTAATTACATCTTGTTATTAAACTTGTTTATTAAAAGCTAATTATACCTTGTTATAATTCTCCTGAAATTTACATACGGTAAAGATTTAAAATTGCAACACACATTTATAAAGTAGGAATTAACGTAATGGTTCATTTGAATAAAGTTAAGTAGTTAGAATAATTTACTTCTGGTTATATGTTAAGTTTCTAAGTATTCAGTTCAACCATACCAATAATTCCATTCCGACGCTCATAACATAATGGACCGTTTAAATAAAGTTAAATAGTTAGAATAATTTACTTCTGGTTATTTCATGCCAAATTTCTAAACATTCAGTTGCGCGTATTAAATTTTAAATAATAATTATACTAATTACTTTTAATAGAATTGATTAGTAATAGAATCAAAAGAATAGAATGCATTAAGGAATGATGAACGATAATTTGGTGTGTAATCATTGCTTTAGTACAGAATGGTTAATGCGCATTCACTGAAGTTGCGGAACTGCATTTATCATACGCTAATTTAAGCCAAGGTGGGTGTTCCACATAAAGATGAATCACATCACTGAACAAAATCTCATGGAAATCGACCTTCTCTAAAGGAATAAACAGAAAGATAAACTAAATGATTTATCTTGATCATTTATTAAAATCTTTTTATTTTTTCTCACTTTATGATGTATGTCCTACAAATTTAAAATAAGAAAAATGGATAACTATTATCTTTTCTTTCTTAATGTGATTATATATATTATATTATATAAAATATATGTTATTAATATGAAATAATTTTATTATATATATATATAGATATATATGATTACACATTTATTTTAATGTTACTTACATTAAACATATGACCAATAAATTGTGTGTTGAAATTTATGATAGAGGTTTGTTTTAAAGTATTGGTTTAAACTACTGAAATGACTAATTTTGCCTGCTTACAAAAGGAAATTATAAATATAAATAGATATCGTCTGATTGTATTGCTAGCTAAAGTTTCTAGTTTTCTAGTAAAAAAGAAATAATTTCCATATACAAAATTAGCAATTGATTTTAAGGAATCAAGTTCGTTTTTAAGAATTACGTCAACGATGATGACATATAAAATAAATTTAATCTAAATTTTAAATGCAGATATAAAATATATAATCGCAACCAAACTTATAACTCGGTCCTTATTGGCCGAGTGACAGGTTTCGGGTTCGAATTCCGGTGGTGCCATGGATGTTTGCAGGGATTCAGAATCCCCTTTAAACAGTAGGTCTCGGTCTAATATAACAGTAGAGCGTTGGGCGTAGGGCTGACAACCCTACCCCGTAAAAAGCTAATATCTCCAGTCTTGAAATCTGCCAGTAGGCAGACGGCCTTGGCCCATCATGGGGCTGTTGCGTCACTGATGATGATGATGATAATGAATTTCTTTATTTAAAAATATATCAGATATAAATTTTTTTAAATCTATATTTTGATTATTTTTATATCTATATCTTCAAATATTAAATAAATATAATTTTGTAATAGTTTTTCGAAAACCATTTTTAATATGTTAATATCTTGATCAATCAATGCGTATTTTAATGTAAAATTTCATTTTTTTTTCTGCAAATGAATTTTTTTCTAACGGTATCTAACTGAATTCTATGTATTGAATATCTTTACTAATAATCCGTATAATTAACTTTTTATGACTAGCTCTATTACTTCTTCGTTAGTACAATGACATAATGAGCTTCAAGCTATTCATTTTAGCCTCATAAATATATAATATTCTATAATCACTATCTTGAATAACCCAGATTAGAATTATAATAGAGAATGTGAGTGAGTTAGTGTTGACAAACCACCATTCATTATTCTAACCCTTTAGTAATAAGTTATTGGACACAGAAGCTCATTTGAGTAGCACAGAATTACGCCACATGTGGAGTAATCTTTGTTGAATCACTTAAATCCTTTGCAGTTAGATTAATTCTACATCGTGTTGACATGGCTTTGACGATGGAATTACTGACTTCACTCAATTTGCTAACGTCGAGTAACGAATCGTCAAGATGCTGAAATGTTAAATTCAAAAGTATTTAAGGTGTAATTACCTATAGTAATTTGAATACACATAATTAAATAGATTTAAAGTATATTTTATAGTATTTTTACAGTATAAAAATATTATTTAGAATATAAAAGATTTTAAAAATTTTAAGTTAATATAATAAATGGTCAGTCTGAATTGATATTGTTATGTTTATGTAATATATGTACAATTCAATTTTATCTATATTCCTGATGTAATATACAATAATAATCATATAATATCATAAGTTATATTTAATTAACTTGTTAAAACGGGTATATATTATATATTATATATACATATACATACAAGTTATCTATCTATCTTTATGGGGTTGGGTTGAGACACTTGAAACACAAGTTGGAGAACTCACAGCTTTATTTATAGACTCTCAAACATCACAGACATGCAGTTAGAGACACACAATATTTAACACATTTAAAGACATATAATTATAGATTGGTGGAAGGATTCCACTTCTAAGCTGAAAACCTAATACTCAGCTACACATAGGATGAGTGAAATTTACTTCCTCTCTGGGTCAAAGTCTGTAGACCAACTAATACGTTGTGTTACGTTAAATATATTTCTCAACAGAAGTGCGTGGTTGCGCTGTACTTCCTCTCGGGCGAGAGTCTCAAGGCCTACTGACCATTTCTCCTAAGCCCCAAAGGGGCCGGGGCACTCGTGCTAGTATGTTGGAGGAAGCCCAGTTACAGTAAATATTATATTAAAATAAAAACGTTACATTTTAAGTGAAGCTGAATGATAATTTTTCTAAATGCATACATGTTTTTCAAAATTTTATATACAGTTCAGCAAGTGAACACGAGAAATAAGGAAATTTATTTTTGAGCAACAAAAATATGTGTTATAATCAACATATCATCTTTTGAATATTTGTTTAATATTAGTTATAGATAAATTTTACAGATGTAAGCGATGCATTTAAATATCTGTTATGCCCTTATACGTTAGGATAGCTTAAGAAACTTCCCTCACTCACAAAGCAGGAGATAGAGGTTGCTAAGCAACCAAGTTTCTCCGTCAATCTGGCAAATCGTCATCGTCGTACATTAGGATTCAATACGTGAGGACATGAAATGTTATTTTTAATAAAACTTGCATTTTTAGAATTTTGAATTTTTTGGTTAACCAATTATAATAATAACTGCTTAATAAAAATTATTATTATTTTTTTTTAAATTTCAAATTTATGAGACATGTTGAGTACTATCTACACATGGCGAATTTGAAAAATAAGATTTGATGACTATTTACTTATTGAAAATTTGAAAATCATGGTAAGTTAAGGACATTCTATACAAGAAATTTTGAAAAATATCACAAAAAGAGAATATACTTTTATTTTGTAAAAATTACAAAAAATTAAGATGTCTACATTTATAAGATTAAATTTTTATTTTCGAATTTCAAAAATTTTCAACAAATAAAAAAAAGAAGATCAGCAGAAAAAAAAATTTCGAACTGTGGTGAATATGACCTTCTTTAATGTCAAAATTTACACAACGAAATAGAGAAATAAAACAAGAATATTTACTGATAAGAAGAGAGGTTCAAAAACTCTCGTAAGTGCAGCCACTCAAAAAGTATCTTAGCTACTTCAAGCCGTTATTTCAGAGCAATAAAAATGAACAATAGTTTACAATACAATTTTACAGTTAAAAAAGAATATAAAAAAACTGTATTTTTTTTCTTAACAGTTATTTTTTTTCTGTTATCTTCGATTTATTACACTGTATATTTTGATCATAAGGAATTCTTGACCGTAAAAATCATCCTTGAAGGGCCATTCTGTATTCTTTAAAGACGTTTATTGATTTTTGAAAAAAAAAAAAAAAAAACAGAAAAAAGACTATATACCAACATGGCTTTTCTTCCAATGTTTGGATAGGAAAAAAAAATGAAGATCTGAATAGAAGGTTTTAGAAAGTTAACAAAGTGTATAAACGTTAAAATATTAAGCATACTTAATTTTTATCGCCTACATAAATCTATGTATAAAAGGGTAATAAAAAACATTCGGTAAATTTTAAGAAAAATTACAATTTAAAATCTTTAACGTATCATAGGAAATTCAAGTTTTGTATTGTATGAATATTAAAAAATTTTGCTATACTGTCAAAACTGTTTTCATGCAGTTCTTTTTATAATTTTTTCATGTACGACTTTTTTTTTTTTTTTTTGTGCCGTATATCAAGAAATAAATTACTACTGTGCCCAAAAAGTAAGACCAATTATTTTTTTCAAACACTCTTTATTTATTCTTTCACTTTTATTTCATCGCCTTCAAAGTAATCCCCTCTGGACATAATGCACTTATGCCAACGTTTTCCAATCGTCGATGCATGCTAAAAAGTTATCGTCAGCGATGGCCTTCAAAGCGCTCGGCGATTCACGTTGAATCTCTTCAATGGACTGAAAACGGTTTCCCCGGAGTGATCTTTTGCGTTTAGGGAACAGCCAGAAGTCGCACGGAGTGAATATGGTGGTTGTGGAACGATATGGGTTTCAATGTTTTCGGTACCAACCGAGATTTGACGCGTTTGAGGGCCAAAATGGAATTGACCGATCCTTTTGAAATTCCAACATCATCGGAAAGGTCTCTAATTGTAAATCGGCGATTTGCAAGCACCAAATTTTTAATTTTTTGGACGTGAGCTTTGTCGGTTGAGGTTAATGGTGGACCAGAGAGCTCTTCATCTTCAACGCGTTCTGTGCCTTCTTTGAACTGTTTATACCACTTCTGAACATTTTTTTCCGATATAGGAATGCTCACCGAATGCCTTCAGCAACATTCTATACGTTTCCGCAAACAAAACTTAATGTAATTTTTTTGCTCAATGAATTCGAACATTCCAAATATCGCCGGAATCAGTTTTAGCGTCTCACAAAGCCAAGCGTAACTGAAACACTAATGACTATTTTGACGTCAAATTTCACATAGATGTCAAGGACAATGCCAGCCATCTAAAACAAAAAAAATAATTTAAATTCCATAAGCCCAGTTAATTTTAAATTGAAAATTGGTCTTACTTTTTGGACACAGTAGTATATCAAATGCATAATATGAATAATAATTAATTTCCTTCCTGAAGGAAATTTAGTATAACAGTTAGGAAGGAGCAAGGGAAATAGGAAGAATTTTAGGGATAATAGCTCCACATTACTTATCGTTTGGGACAGATCCTTCCCCCTACAAAATCAAAAAGAAAAGCCAAGAAAACTAAGCTTTTGATGATAATTGAATAAACATAAACGATACAAGATTTTTAAAATTAAACAGCAATAAAATTGAATAGGAAATGTCGTGTAAAAGAGGGTTTCGCTCAACTGATTTTTTGCACACTTTAGGTTAATTAGACAGGAACCTATTGTTTAACTTGAATTCCGAACCACTAGCAAACATCCATGCCAACTTCAGGATTCGAACCCTGTGGTGCCAAAGACCAGAGCTCTAGCCAATTGGCCATCAGCAAAATAGGCGTTTAGAGTTTCGTTTGATTGATTGAGAAAAGTAAGTCTTTGGCAAGTAAAGTAAGAAAAGATTTGCCTTATTTAGGCTGCTCATGGTGAATCCCTATAGAAATAAATACATTTGAATGCATTTCCACCTAAACTTATATAGTCCCTATATAAGTTTGGGTGGAAATGTATTCATTTCCGAAGCCTGGTTTTTTTTCTTCCCGTAAATGATTTTTTTGATTTCACAATAGACAATATTTATCAGCTGGCTTCAAGTAAAATCCATTAAGTAAACTTGCTTTAAGTTGACAATGGAAACAATTCTAGGAAGTGATATATTTTTCTCATATTGTAAAGTAAAACGGTGGACGGCTGAATGATCAAGCTGGACGTAAGATAAGATAATAATATTTTTAGACTATATGCACAAATATATATAAATATATATCCTCCTTACTTACGTTTTAAATAATAATTAAATTTATGGAATTTTCCTTCACTGTAATTTTGTTTGTTTAGGACGGGACTTTGCAAAAACAACGGGAAAATTCGTCAAATAAACAAACGGAACCCTAAAGTGCAGAATTGCCGTTCTTTTAAAGCTACTGTGTATCACGAATCAAAATAATATCAAATATTAAAAAAAAATACTTTTTTATTGAGACTAGAATATATATATATATAGACTGCTGTTAAATGTAGTATCCAGTAGCCATAAAATTTGAATTAAATAATCCATTGAATTGCTATGTTCAAAAGAACTTAACTATATTTGTACTTAATCAAGCGCATTTAACGCTACAATATTTCAAATTTGTATTCCTTTTTAAAGCAGTATGTTCTATTGAGATTTTCATAAAACATACTTATTTAATTATGTTGTCAGCTGCTAACGTATTTGAATAAACGATTAAGTTAATATTATTAATTACTTAAAAATCTTTTTTTTGAAAGTTATTCTATTAACGCAAAAATCCTTTTGATTTATTGGCCCAATTAGACTTTGATTTCTTTTTAATCAGGGGTACCAATAAATAATAAAGATGAAGCATTTATAATTTATCCTCCGGACTTAACATACAAAAATTGTAAACTAATTAAAGAGCAATTTATTAAATATTTACAAAATGATTTTTACTGGCAACAACTTGCCAGCATGTTGCTTTATTATTAGCGAGAATGCTGGCAAGAATTCCTCTCAGTAACTAAAACAAAATAACAAGTTGACATGAAACAAAATTTGTTTCAACACAAATTTAAGGAAAGCTTACTAGATTAATTAGTTAAGTATATTGTATCGCTTATCACTCAGTTACATGTTACGTGAAAAGACTCATAAGTTTTCTCATAACTTATACAATATTTTCGAAGCAGGTAATTTATTTACATAAAACGGAATTTTCCAAACACTGCGTTTTGCTGATAGTTTCGCTCACAGATTTTGTGCTTTCAAAACGATTAATACGTTTCACCCATCATAATATTGAAATTTAATTAGAATAGTCATAAATAGATATTGTAATTTAAAATGAATGGGATAAACTTTTCAATAATTTTTGAAAAGTAATTATTTTATGCACTGTCCAATATTTTTGTAACAACATAAAAAATGATTTAGAGCGTTTTTTGTTAGTATTGTTCGTAGAATTTTATGGTAAATATTTGCTTAGTTTGTTTTCGTAATATTTCTATGATTAATAAACATTTTGTTTTGCTTTCAAAAATTTCTTTATGCTCAAACAAATATGTTAAACCTCGGAAAAAAAACTACTTTCACTCAT
The DNA here is from genome assembly GCA_021605075.1 of Caerostris darwini. NCBI lineage: Eukaryota > Metazoa > Arthropoda > Arachnida > Araneae > Araneidae > Caerostris > Caerostris darwini. The sequence continues at coordinate 77,827 of BPLQ01001020.1, forward strand.
ATACTGCCGTTTATTTCGTTCTGATTTATACATAATAATGATACAGACTATAATAATTTTTTGTTGAAAATATTTATTTTATTGAATTCCATTTATTTATTGCATTTATTTTTGATAAATGTTTCCCTAATAAAGCCCCAGAAGAACGGTTAATAACCATTTGTCGTGCATTCATAAATATTTTTATGCTCAGAAAATATGTTAAGCATCGGAAGAAAGCTACTTTCACTTACATACAGTTATTTATTTGTTTTTGATTTATACATAATCACGATACGGACTATAATTTATAATCATTTGTTTCTTCCTCTAATCATCCACTAATAATTTGTTTTTGATAAATGATTTTGTGCTAAAAAATGCTATTTGCAACCACGGAACTCAAGTCATTTTTAGAAACACATCTGCCTTCTCACTTTCCTATAGATTAAGTGACTGCCAATTCATTCAGGCGTCTGACGTATCATTAAATGGTAGATCTTTATGATGGTAACAACGATCATACACGCACATTCCGATTTGGTAGAATTCTCAATGGTAGATTTGAAAGAAGCTATTCGAAGGGATATTGCATCCATTCGTGCAGACAGGCTACACTCTGCTGTCTCATACTTTTCTATAGCAGATGCAGCTTTGTTAGTAAAAAAGAAAACAAGTAATATAAAAAAAAAAAAAATTTAAGTCAATTCCTACTTTTTTTTTCACTCTATCGCAGAAAAGTCCTTTATAAATAATTTCCATTCCTTTTTTTAAGTTTATGTGGCGCCATCTATTGGTAGATATATGTAACTTAAATCTAAAAAATACTAAAATTAATTAAATTTAATGAATGAATTAATATTTGAAAAAACTATATTAACATCAGGTTTTATCCACTACAAGTTCAAAAAAAATGTGTTTGGACTTGAGCGGACGAATAAAAAGTATTTTATGAACGATTGAAAATTTTGTATATAGGGAGAGTGTGAGCTAATAGAAGGAAATGAAAAATGAGCAAACTTTGAAGAGGGATAACATTTTTTTTCTTTTGTAAAGATTTGTGGTAGAACAGTAAGTGCTACTTATCATACTCCAGAAGATAAATATATTGGAGGCGAGCTAAAAAAGTGGAAGGGAGCAGCATTTTTTTCTACATTGGATTAAATAATATAGGTAGGTGACAAATCATTTGGTTATCAAATTAAGTATTGGTAGAACTTAGTTATTGTAACTCCGATCAGATACTTATATTGTACGTTCGTAGAATTGAAAGAAACTCTTAGACGGGAAATTGCATCCAACAGGCCGAACATGCAACACTCTGCTCACTCACCTTTTTTTACCTTGCCTCCAATATATTTATCTATTATACTGACTTCCGATCCAGGCAAGCTGACCAAATATAGAAAAAGTGTTGGAGGGAATCTATTTTAAAAGTTCCAGCTGCCCCTAGACGACATGCTGTTGCAGCTATTCTGTTGGCGACTGGGAAAGATTGCCTTGAAGGACATTTATTTAATTTTAACATTTTTTCGTTCCTTAATTGTGTTTCATGCAGGATAGACACTGTTATGGATGCATCACATCTTAAAGAATACCCTGAGCTGTCTGGATATTTATATGATAGATACTGGCAGGCAATAGAGAAACTTCAAGATCGCCGGACTAGATGGCTTGTGTTGACTTTCGACATTTTTTTTTTTAGTTTTGCATTCTGATCTTACATGCTGTTTCTGTTACTTCATATGTATGTGTTGTGTGTGCTTGTCATACACTAGTCAATGAATTTGTATGTTCAAATGCTAATTCTAAAAAAAAATAATACATATATTTATCTAGTGGCGTATGGCATGTAGAACACTTACTGCTGTAACACAATTCCTAATAAAAGAGAAAGAAAAAAGAAATAACTATTTTTATACCGTTGTATTATTTTCAATTAAAAATCTGTATCAAAAATATAACATACGGTTTGTTTTTTTTAACAAATATAAAATCAGAATTTTTCCATTCGGCCTGTAAGAAATACCTCAAAGCTAATACCTTAAGATTTAAAAATGACATTAATACCTCAATCGTTAAAAATGAATAGTTGTACATTTTCAAAAAAATTTTTATATACTTATATATATATATACTATCATGACTGAAATATATCTATATGTATATATGCAGATATAGATAGATAGATATATCGGCATTTATGCAAATGCAGTCAGTTTTATTAAGTATTGAACATCGCTCAAGAGTATCCTTTCACTTTTTATGCATTGGTTTTCTTTCCTCAACTTTCCATTCAGTTTCTTTCTCGATACATTTAAATTCAGACATGTGAAAAATATTCATGCTTTAACCTATCCCAAAAGATTTATATGGTAAATACACTAAAAAATATTGGCAAGTTAATACTTTCCATAGAGAAATATTTCTTGTCATCGAAAAACGTCTACATTATTCACAGAGAACTTGTCAGCATTCCTCAGAAGCCTTTATTTTTCAAATCGTTCGTTCTTTCTTTCTACATAAAATATTCTATTGTTAAACTATTTTAACTGCTTCAATAAAAGTAATATTCTATTTTCAAAAGATATATGTCAACTTTATTTGAATCTGTTTTAACTATGCACGTTTATGTAATTTGATTTTCATAATTGAATTGATTCAATGCTAATATAATAGATTTTATAGCTTATATGAAGTAATCCAGCATACAGCAAAGACTATAATCTATATTTTGACTATAAGTCTAAGAATCATATGGTTAAGTTGTACCCGTATATCACGAATTCATTTAATGAACATAATCTTCAGGCAATACAATTCAAGACGAATTTAAGAAGTAATTGCCCCTTATTTGCACGTTATACTGAAAAAACGGGCTATCTCTGGCGAGACATTCTGTCATAAGTGTCACCCTATACTCATTATTGCTTATTCATGATACATATCGTGATGCATCACTGAGGTTTATCTGCCTAATGGAAATTGCAATGGATTCCTTTAAGGCTGCCATTGTATCCTTCGCCGTACGGATTTATCATTCTCATTCCTGCCATAGACATTGAAGCTTTCCATTGGCATTGGCCATAAACTCAAATATCTTAGTACGTAAGCTATTTATCCTACAGCCCACAACAAATGCATAACATGACATTGCATAAAGTTAAATAATATAAACTTTGTAATTGACGTAAAGTTATAACTCATCTTTATTGTGAAACACACAGTACTAGTTCTAAGATATCATATTAATACTTTAAATGGAGAAAATTCATCCCAATTTTAAAATCTTGCAATGTTGAGGTGTATAAAAGGAAAACAAACAGTACAATACACGATAATTTATAATAAAATCAACAAAATTGTGTAAAAGAATATGTAGTGTAAAATTGTCTAAAACTTTTAATCAATTAAAAAAAACATATAAATAACGTTTATTAATTAATGAAATTAAATTTACTTAAACCATTTTTATTCAACCAAAAAAATGGCTAATAAAGCGATAATTAACATAAATTTATTAAATTAGTAATTTAAAGTTAAAAATAAATACAAAGTATATTTAGCTTCGAATAATGAAGAATACTTTTATCTGATTATTTAATTAAGGAGAAAACATTATCTCTCGTCTGGATAATTTAATTTAAAGTCAGGCAAGCTAGTAAAAAGTTACATCCAATAGAAAAAGATTTAAATAAATAAATAAAAAAGGTTTTTATCGCACAAAAAACTTTTTATCGCTTCAGTGATTAACGAATAAAAAAAACAGCGAAGCACAAAGATTTCCGATTAAATAAAAACCAGTTTTTGAGAAACATAAAAACTTCATCTCCTTTTATCCAATTAATTAAGCCTTTTTTTTTTTTCTTATTTGTTTACCATCCACGATGCATATAACAATGAGGATGGAACAAGTAAATTGAATAACTTGTTCGGTTATTCGTAAGTGTGACAAAGATGAAGACAATATTAATTTAACTGTTCATTATATCCGTCAAAAAATGGAACAAGAAATATGACATCAAAAGAAACATTGTCAAAGCTTTTAAAGAGATGAGCAAAGAGTTTTCGAAAAGAATTAATGTGTTGTTGCTGAATCACCAATTCGATTCTGATTTTTTATTTTTATAAGTTTGCAGTATTTTTTTTTTTTTTGTAGTCTCATAAGTAGCGAGAAAATAATCAAAGCGCAATGTTTCTTAAGCTATTCATTCAATTTTATTATTCCTGAGATTTAGTTATATCCCTTAATAAATTATTTTTTCATCATATTTTATCGTTAATTAATTAATCAATCATTTATCATAATTTGATAGGATCTTGACTTGTGCATAGCGTAATGAATTTTATAATGTTGAAAACTGGGTTCGAAACACAACAAACGAAACCGAACTGAAAATTCCCGTATCTATTTCAACGAGTAATATGTGGATCTCAACGTTAAAACTGCAACACCAAAAAGGAAAATTAGCGGATCATCGAAATGTAAAGTATTGATTGATATATGCTAATGATACTCAAGTAATAAAAAAACGAAACTGAAATATAGCTCTTCAACAACTTGAGACGCTATTAATGAGACTGCTATTTCACATCACTATTAGTAAGAATTCATATTAAAGTGATAAATAAAGAAAATTCATCCCAATTTCAGGATTTTATAACGTTGAAGTGTTTAAAAGTAAAACAAATATTTTAATACATGAGAATTTATAATAAAAGCAAAAAAACTGTGTAAATGAATATGGAATACAGAATCGACTAAAAGTTTTAATCAATTTAAAAACATACAAAATAACTTGTATTAATTAATGAAATTAATTACTTAAACAAATTTCATTCATCCTAAAATGGTTAATAAAGCTGTAATAAAAACTAAATCATTAAAGTAGTAATTTAAAACTTAAAATAAATACTAAGTATTAAGCTCCGAGTAATGAAGAATAACTTTATATGATTATTTAATTAAAGAAAAAACATTAGCTCCTCTCTAGTTAATTTAATTTAAAGTCAGGTAAGCTAATAAAAAGTTGCATCCGATAGAAAAAAGAGTTAAATAATTTTTAAAAAGTTTTTATCGCTTCAGTGATTAACGAATTAAAAATGCGAAGCACAAAAATTTCTGATTAAATAAAAATCAGTTTTTGAGAAGCATAAAAACTTCATCTTCTTTTATCTAATTAATCAAGCCTTTTTTTGTACTGAATTGTTTACCATCCACGATGCATATAAAGAGAATGATAGAACAAGTAAATTGAATAAATTGTTCGGTTATTTATAAATGTGACAAAGATGAAGGCAATATTAATTTGACTGTTCATTATATCCGTCAAAAAACTGAACAAAAAAAAGTTGACGGAAAAAGAAACATTGTCAAAGCTTTTTAAAAGCTGAACAAAGATATTTATTTCAAAAAGAAAAAATATGTTGTTGCTAAATCACCAATTCAGGGTTTTTTTTTTTTTTTTTTTTTTTTTGAACATAAGTTTGCAGTATTTTTTATTTTTATTTTTGCAATCTCATAAGTTGCAAGAAAATTAATCAACGCGTCGTGTTTCGTAAGCTATTCATTCAATTTTATTGTACCTTAGATTTAATTAAATCACTTAATCAGTTATTTTTCATCATATTTTATCATTAATCAATTGATCAATCATGTAGTATAATTTGATACGGTCTTGACTGGCAGCCGGTTTGTGAATAGTGTGATGAATTTTATATTTATAAAACTAAGTTCGATACCCAACAAACGAAACAGAAAAATTCCCGTTTCTTTTTCAAAGATAGCAATATACAATGTTCAATAATGAAACTACGGGGTGCAATGTAGATCTGCCTCCTTGTGGTGAACCCTGGGTAACGTTTTATATACCTAACTGGTCTTCTTCTTTTGGCATGACTATACCTACTGTCGTCTTTGTAGCTTGAAAGAGTTTATGAATAGAAAACATCTGCAATGTTGCAAGACACTCTATGGAACTGACTCAGAGATTGTAAGATATTGACGTCCCAGAGAGCTCTTGGTGCGATGACTTCGATCTTTACTTCTTCTGCTGTGTTTTGATGTTTTTTGTTTTTGTTTTTTCTTTGTTGTATTTGTTTATATGTATGTACTTCGCGCCATTGGAAATAAAAAATATTGAAACTGCAACACCAAAAAGGAAAACTTGTAGATCATTGAAATTTAAAGTATATGTATATATATATATATATATACATATTGATTGATTGATTTGTTAATGATACACAAATTATCAAAAATTAAATAGAAATATAAACCTTTGCACAACTTGACACGCTACTAATGAGACTGTTAATGATTTTATAGGAAATATTTTGCCATTCTGAATTTACTTAAGCACAAAAATCAGGAAGATCCTTTGAAGACGTTTCGCTTTGTAATTGCCAACAAATGACGTCCCAGAACTGCTTATTAGAGATCGGATGACACTGATGGCCATGGTAGCATGTTCAGACCAAGTAGAATGTTCAGACTTACGCGAGAAACAAGCAGTTTGACAATGTCTTGTTGTAAAATTACTTCTGATGAATGGCCACACTGCTGGGAAAATGATGAAATCAATACAAGGCGAGCAGCTGGTGTTCCTGGTCTGCCTGACATGTATGATGCAACCCACACCATAATTCCATTGTAATTTTCCCTTGTAACTCATTGTGATTAGTCCCTTTTGTCTAGTCATGGCAATCTCCAGTTTGTCACTGTCGTGACCATTATTGAAACGAATGCTTCTCCATTCTTACTCTATTACTGTTACTGTTACTGTTACTGTTACTATTACTGATTTGTTTTGCAGCATGCTAGCTTTTGTGTGCGATGCAGTGAGGACAATGAACACCGCTAGCTGGACGCCTCGCTTGTTATTCCAATTTCATGCAAATTCCTTCTAATTATTTGTACTGGCATCGTCGGAAGTCCTAGACTTGTGTAGTAAAGATGACTAAAAATATTATTCTGGAAAGGATGACATCATTAATAAAAGATTTTTAAAAGAAAAATTCAAAACATTTTCTTATTTTTAAATTTTTGTTCAACGTGAAACGAATACAATTACTATTTCCACAATATTTCATTGCATTGCATATGCTTATATATACAAATATACTGAAATATATTAGCATTAGATAGGTGTAGGTGGAAGTAGTCATTGTCATTGTGTATAAGGGATTATCGTGGAAGGTGGTCGGATCCTAGTGGAGGATCCCAACAAACATCTTTTATGCAATTAGCAACAAAAAAAGGAATTAATATGCCTTTTTTTCTTTTTGATTTTACTTTATTGATATGAATAATAATTATTCTTTGTTTATTCTTGAGAAAAAAGAACACTTATTATTTTTTTTTTAATTTCTGCATAAGTAATTATTTATTTGCTCGTTGATTTTGTATTCAAAGGCATTTCAAATTATCGAATGAAATTTTCAGTTGTTTTCAATATTTATTAAATCGTAAATTTTTTCTACATTTGATTTCATGAGAAAATATTTTGTATTCAATTTAAAAGCCATTTGGTCTCTCCATCTGAAAAATGCATTAAGTCTATTAGTCTGTACAAAAATGCTTTCACTTACTTGATTTAAAAAATATAACTGATTGGGGTTTGAATCCGTCTGACTTGCCTTCTTGCCAATTTTCCACACTATCTAGAGTCGGATTATAAAATGACGTCACAGCAATAGAGTTCATCAAACGATAAACAATTCATCTGAAGCAAAACACTATGTATATCAATTAATTTAGTAGTTTTTAATAATTTTACTTCTATGGATAATCTTAATTAAATTTTATTTATTAAGTTTTTTAATATTTATCAATGTTGTAAAAATTTAATAATTTAGTAATGTTATTTAATATCTCTAAGGTAAATGAAAATATCTTATTTTTTTTATATAAAAACTATTTTAAATCGTCCATAAAATACTTCTTTTAAAAGAATGAAAAGAGAGAACAATTTTTAAAGGAACACCAAATTCTTTTTCAACCTCTCAACTTTCATCTTCAATCCAACCACTATCATAAAAAATTGATGGAAAACTCCGTATATCAAAGAAAAGAACAAAAGTCCTACGAAAATGTATTTCGGTAGAACGTATCATTTTTCCTTGTTGTTGGTCTAACTGGCACTATTTTGAAATGTTTTTGTCTTAAAAGAAATATTTCAGAATAGTTTATAAGCTGTTCTTTCAAATAAAAAGGTTCTTACATGATATATTACCTGGTATTTCGAAAGCGCCCATCTCTTTTTGTAAAGGTTATCGTGTAAAAAAAGTATGAAAAATAAATATTTTTGCTGAAATGTATATGAATTTTTTAGGGGCAAAGTCTTGAATAAGGTTACAGTATATAACGAAAGAAGAACTCTAATAGAAAATATGATTTTTTTTTTATGGGATTGCTATTGTTCAAATTGTAAAACATGCCAAGTATAGTTTCATAACCGATTATTTACGTTTCTCTGTAACGTAGGAAAAGAAAATAATGGATTAATTATCTGAATTTTTGCCTTTTTTATACTTTAGATTAATGGTACGTGTCTCAAAAGCTATAATATAAAATGAATCAATTTATTAAGAAAATCTTAATATTAAATTCGTTTCGCGGTTCGACTTTTGTGGCTCAATGGTAGCTTGCGTATTTACCGTTCTGGAGGTTCCAAGTTCAAAACTGCTGGCCGGATGAGTGGAAGTTACTGAGAACGTTAGATGGCGATTGAGAAAATGAAAATATTCTGCAATGAGCACATTCGATGCTGATTGTGATATCCCATGCAAAGCGTCTCGAACCGGTAGAATTTCTCTAATTTCTAGTTCGTTCATTTCTGGTACAGTTGGATTTCTTTTTTCTCTAAAGTGTTTGAATAAGCCGGAGTTTCCGCCTGTTTTTCAAAGAGGACCCCTTGTGGTTTCGTTTATCCTGTCGTGTGATAATTACAATCTGCCGCAGACCAGGCAATTAGATTCGACCTCGAGAACTCTTAAAGATCTCCGCTCTTAGAGTGAACTGTACTTTAATCGTATACATGTGATCAAATTTTATTTTTTATATTTTAATATAATATAGGTCGGGCCAGAATGGCTGAGCGGCTAGCGCTCTGGCGCTCGGTACCACAGGTGTCGGGTTCGAGTCCCGGCGGTGCCATGGAGGTGTGCAATGGTTCGGAATCCACTTTAAACAGTAGGTCCCAGTCTAATAGGATCGTAGAGCGTTGCGGGGGCATTGTTACTCCGCGTCCGTGGCTTATCTTCAAGTTACACGCCCCCCTGGGTAAGGCAAAGTGAGTAACGTCTGTGCAGCGTTTGCCTTAAGGCATCTAAGACGTCCATGTCTGTTTGCCAACTGCATTGGAAAAAAAACATATATATATATATATATATAATATGGGTCGAGAGAATGGACTGAATAAATTCCTAAGCAAAAATGTCTTTTCATTGGTTTTGAGGAAGATAATGACGACCCATTAATCTATATGAGTAAAAAGTAAATTAAAAAATTTTTTTATTAAAAGGTAAGTTTCCGAATTTTGACAGTTTGATAATGTTTTTTTAAACTATAAACTAGCATACGCTTTGGTAAACTGATTCTTTGTTTCAGAGCTGGCAGAGTGACATATCTAAACTTCAGTTATCCTAAAAAACTTTTTGCATGAAAACATTCCTCTCTGTTGTATGTGAAATGCAACAGCAACAACATGATTTAACCTGGGTAACACTAAATCTATTATCTACCTGCTGTATCAGACTATGAATTACCCAATTAAAATGTTTTACAATAATTCCTATAAATATTTATTAAAATATTCGTGTCGATCATCATAATTGACTCGACAGAATATAATGATGATGAAATTGAAAATTATTTAATTAAAAGAATTCTATTTTAATGATACTGGATTAATTATATTTTTCCCACCTAAACCCTATGAATAAAGAAGCACATTACTCTGATTAAGAAATGCGACTAATCTAAGCAGGATTCTCTCCTAAAACAGAAGAATCGAGGTAAAAAGGGAGAAAACATCAGATTTTTTCGCACGTTGTTTGAAATTTGCACGTCATATTTCCATTGAATCTTAAAAGAAACTAAAAATCTGAATATCTTTAATAATAAACTATTATTTTTATCGTTAATTGATTCATTAAAAGAGTAAAAATAAATTATGAATGAAATCGTAGTTGATAACCTTCATACTTCTTGTAGTCAAAAATTACCATGAAGTGTCTAGAATTTTGAAAGACGAGGCTCGAAATGAAAAACCATAAATGATACACAAAGTGAAAAGTTGCAAATTCAAACAGAAAATATAAAAGTAAAACCTGTTCGGAAATATCGAAAACGTAAGATTGAAATTGAAGCATCATCAAATAGGAAGACAATAAAATCTTTGGAGACCACACGATATCCTGAAAGGAAAATGAAATATATGGAATATATGGAATTTTGGAATATATAGAAGAAAAAAGTCAGCGAGTTAAAATCAATGCCTGCTAAGAACGTGGTTCTAAAAATGAGACGAAAAAAGTCACTGAAAGCAAAGAAAAGAACCTTCGGGCTCAAAACCTTTCTGTGAAGAAGCCTGGTATGAAAAAAACAAAAAGACTTTGCCATTTGAGAGGGAAAAACCGTCTGGTGGATTGGCAAGTTATTCTAAAAATTGCAGGATCTATGAAATTGAAGAAGGTTGAAGCGCCAGCTAGAGGGAACAAGGATACCAGATATACATATTCCTCATCTTTAAAGTAATTTTATGAAAAAAAAAGTCAATCAAAATGAATATCGAATTATATAATTGAATTTAATATTTTAAAATTTATTAGGGCAAAATTAGGAAAAGATTTTTATTATTATTATCAGACAAAATTATTTAGTAAAATCGTAGAATAGGCGCAGTTGGGATTTGGAGTCAAAAAATCTTTTCTCCAAAGTGCGCCAAGTAATGTGTAACCACATTTCTCGCTACAAAATAGTCGCCCAAATCTCAACGGCCCCTATTTTCGATTCGGCTAATTATTTTATTTATATTTGTTTAAATATGGAGTTTTTGCGAATTGTCTCTCTTTTTAATGTTTAGAATACGTCGAAATTAAATATTCAATTTTCCTTATCAAAATATGCGCTTCTGTTTTATTATAATTATCCGTCGCAAATATTTCTCTGTGTGATAGTTAAATTATTAAGAGTACGGTTTCAGTTAGTAATATATTTGGTTAAAATCTGGAATACTATTTGGTTAAATACTAGAAGTTTGCAATCTTGCAACCCGGAATATTTTGCCAATGTTTCGCCAATTTCTTTAGGGTTATAATAGTGTTTAGAGGAATTTGTAACTTCTTTTTCCGAACAGTATAATAACTATTTTATTATTACTTTGAATGTTATTTGCAGAATTTTTAATTATAGTAAATAAATACAGAAATATATATTCTTTTAAATAACTATTCCGATAAATTATTGATTATTTCCAGATTGTCCCGAGATTCGAAGTATGTCAACAACTGATACAGAATATAAACAACTTTTATGATGTTGCCATTCATGAGAATATGAAACAAACCACAAAAACGATTCTTTTTTTTTTACAATAATAAGTTATATTTGATTAGAAAATAATTATTAATACTATTTTAGAATCTAAATTTCGACAAGTCGCCAAATTACCGATAATGTATATAATAAGGTACAACGTTCATAAGCATTTCAGAAGAATATGACAGCCTCGCATCACTATGTAACAAACATAAATTTCAAAACAACTAGTCAAGTTAAGTCACTATATCTTATTTGCACTAATCTTAAATGTTTTTAGTGATCGGCAAACAGTAAAAATGGCGAGCAAATATTATTTTTTTAATTATTATTATTATTTTTTTTTAATTTAAAAATAAATGTTGCAAAAAAAATTCTATTTTAGAAACCCAACTTTGCAAACTGAAAAAAACAATGGCGACTTCGCGATGAAACAATGGCGAACATTGTCAACATCTAGCCAACGAGTAACCTGTTAAAGCGAATTCCATTCAGATCAAATAATAGTTACAATTCAAAAAAGGAAATGATGAACAACCAAAAATAAAAAATGTTTAAAGTTGGATTAAATTTTTAACTAAATTTAGAATACATTCACGTTTACGATACCTCCATTGGAAACCATCTGTCCTTCTTGATGAGATGAAATAATTTCTTCCTCACTTATAATACATTTGTAAAGGAAAATTTGTACAGCAAATGCACTAGTTTCACTCGCTTACCGTTTTTACAGAAAAAAAGCGAACGAAGAAATATCGTTTGAAAATAATATTTGGAATATCATTTGATTAAAATGGAAATAAAATAAATTTAGAATAAAGTAAGAAAAAAATGTTGCCAGATTAAAATAAGTATGAATTAAAAACAAAAGTGACAAAATATATATAATCAGATGGGCAAATAAGCAGGGTACCTATAAAATTATTTAATAAATATTTTTAAAAAATTGTTTAATTATTAGCTCATGGAAGAAATTAGAAAAGAAATAAACCAATGAGAAAACCTGTAATAAAATATATAAACCTGTTTATATAATTGCTAAACTTTTTTAGTGTCTTTTTTTACAGATCATATTTAATCAATCGAGTTAAATTCGATATTAAGAATTACTTTTGCAATTCCGAAGAAATCTTTTTTCTTTCATTCTTTCAATTTGACATTTTTAACTGCAACTTTATTTATATTTGTTCTGATTGGATTTTGCCAGATTAAGTTGTTGTATGACGTTTTTTTTTTTTTTTTTTTTTTCACTTGGTGAAATTTGAAACTTAAAATAGAATTTCATTATATTATTAAGTAAATGTAGTAATAATGTTTTCTTGCATTTAATTCAGGATAAAAGCACCTCATATAAAAATGATTTTTTTTACTAATTTTGTAGTTAATTAAAAAAAAATGTCCCATTATTATATTATTATTTTGTAATTTGTTAATTACGTACTATAATTATGTATACATTAATTTCAAAATATATTTAGAATATTAAAAAATTATTTTTTTATTACAAAAAAATTCCACTGTTAATTCCACCATAATTGGCCGAAATCACAAAACGAGTCATTGGGATTTGACGACGCTTTTATGGCGCCAATTGAGCTTCATGTGGTAACCCGTTTCTTGTATACAACCACTTACAATCGCAGCAGATTACTTGGCACACTTTGGCGAGAAGAATTTTTGACGCCAAATCCCAAAGACCCCTATTCTGCGATTTTGTAATTGCGAAATTATTTTTATTTAGGTAATTAATAACAAACTTTGTTTTTTTATTTAATGTTTATTAAATTTTTTTCGTTAATTTTTTTAAACCAAGTCTTGTGTAATGATAAACAAAAAAATCAATACAATTACTCCTTGAGTTTTTAAATATGATTATAATTCTGAATACCATATTTCTGTACATAATAATTGTAAAATTCTAGTCAAGATATTCTATTTGATATACCTATTATAGTGTTATTGATCAAAATGTTACGCTATATTTTAAAGGATAAAGAAGAAACAAACTAGTAAAGAAAAAAAACTTTTGAAAATTTTAATATGTTTTATTATCAGCTATAGTAAAGTAGTATATTCGGAATCTATTCTATAAGATTTATTTTCATATTTTCTAAGTAATAATGAATATTTCAACATTTAAATTTGAATGAAATTGTTTTGTAAATGCAGAGAAATAATTTTTAAGAAAATAATTTTTCCATTAGTACACCAAAAAATTTTCACTTGCTGTTTTTCAATTAGAAGAATATCTAAACATTTAAAAAGTTACGAAGCATATCTCTTTGCCCAGTGATAAAATGTTTAATATACTAAATTTGCATGAAAAATAATTTTAAACCATAATTAAATTCTTCTTCTTCATTGGCGCAGCAATCTCATGGTGGGCCAAGATCGTCTACCTACTGGCAGATTTCAAGACAGGATATACTTTCTTTTTACGGTGTAGGGTTGTTAGCCCTAAGCCTGACAGTTAAATAAGACAGAGACCTACTGTTTAAAGTGAATTCTGAATCACTACAGAGGTCCATGGTACCGTCGGGACTCGAAACCTGTGGCAACGAGCACCAGAGCTTTAGTCACTCGGCCATCAGTCCCATAACGAAACTGGATATTATTAGTTTATTACTGTAGTTATTATATATAATAGAATATTCGTATAATAAGCTGCTATCTCTCTGTTTTCAAAGAAACATGGCTTCAAATTGTTATAATAGCCTCAACTAATTGCCTGTCTTTAAAAATACGTTTGCTGAAAAAAGGGCAATCCAGATAACAAGTTTGTTTAATCAGTTACTTCTGAAGTAAAATGTTAACTGAAAAAGGAATAATAGTAGACTCGCGTTAATTTTGCACAAAAGTGTTTTTGTGGGGTTTTTTTGTAAAGTATTTGTTTTAAATCCTTTAAAGTAAATTATTCGATTAAATCTAGAGTCGTTAAATTGCTAACGTAAATCATTCGATTTGTTCTCCTCGTTTAAAATTGCTGAGTAGCTTACTTCACAAAATCTTACATTATTTTATTTTGGATAGTGTAAGCTATCGCTAATTGCATCTCGTTATTAAACTTGTTTAATAAACTCTAATTATATCTTGTTATTATTCACTTGAAATTTATATACGGTAAAGATGCAAAATTGTGACACACAATTATACAGTTGGAATTAACATAATGATTCAATTAAATAAACTTAAGAAAAAAGAATAATTTACTTCTGGTTATATGTCAGTTTCTAAGTATTCAGTTGCACGTATTCAATTTTAACCAATAATTATACGAATTACTTTTAATATAATTGATTAGTAATAGAATCAAAAGTAGAAAATGCATTAAGGAATGATAAACGATAATTTGGTGTGTAATCATTGCCTTAGTACAGAATGGTTAATGGTTATTCACTGAAGTTTTGTAACTACATTTATCATACGCTAATTTAAGCCAAGAAAGGCGTTACATATAAAGATGAATCACATCACTGAGCAAAATCTCATTGAAATCGACCTTCTTTAAGCGAATAAGCTGAAAGATATAGTAAACGTTTATTGTTCTTTTGTGTATCTGTGGATACATAATCTTAAAACCTACTAAATAAAGATGTTGTAAATAAGATATTTTGAAGCTTGATATTATAAAATCAATCATAAATTATCAATTTATTAAAATCAACCATAGTAACATTCGCATTATCACATTACACACAAATTAAGATTGTTATGGTTAATATAAGAATAAAATGTTTTAATAAGATTAAAAATGAACTTGTATGCTGCTATCTATGAATAAATCCTTGAATCTCCTTTAATTTTCTAATATTTTTTCAGTAGTATTCATAAATTACCGCGATTTGGTTTGGTTTGTCGCTCTACTTGTATTTTTTGCGTACTTTGGGCTAATTAGACCGGGACTAAAGCATTACCTTCCGTTGTTTGCTTTCAATGATAGCGTTCACATATTTTAGAAAGCCAGATTAAGAAAACACAAAACACCTCTTATAAATATTTTGAACTATCGATTCCAAACGTTTTTCATAAGATATAATCGTCATCGACCTTTATGTTCCTAAGATCAGTGATTGGAAAAACAAATTAAAAACAAGGTACGAATTTTAGATTTGGTTGTCGCACTACATTAATTTTTTAGACACTTTAAGCTAATCAGACAGAGAACTAAGTTTAACGTGGATTCCAAAACACTAACAAACATCCAGGCCACCACCATGATTCGAGCTTGAGACTATAGTACTAAAAGCCAGAGCGTTAGCCAATTGTCCATCAGGTCGCCTATATGACCGTAATTTGCTATTTGTTGTAGTTTTCTTTCTTTTTTCAATTCCTTCTATTAGCTCACACTCTCCCTATATATATCTTGTTCAAGTTGTCAATCGTTCATAAAATACTTTTTATTCATCCACTCAAGTTCAAATACATTTTTTTTGAACTTGTAGTGAATCACACTGGAAGTTAATACAGTTTTTTCAAATATTAATTCAGTAATTAAAGTTAATTAATTAATTTTAGAGTTTTTTTAGATTTAAGTTGCATATATCTACCAATAGATGGCGTCAGATAAATTTAAAAAAATGAATGAAAATTATTTATAAAGGACTTCCTGCAATATAGTGAAAAAAAGTAGGAATTGACTTCACAATTTATTTTTTTTATATTACTTGTTTTTTGTTCACAAATGTGTGACCACACTAAAGCTACTTCCTATTAAATATAGGGAAGGAATTATATTTAAAAAATTTTGTATTACAGATCATATTCCAAGATTGACTGTTTTTACCGCCAGAATTGTTTGTAGCCGTGACGAATGAATCACTGACGAATAGTTTTTCTAAATTTTCTTTTCTCTTCCTTCTTTATACTTTCACCTCTCCCTTATTTTTATTAATCTCTCCTCCCCCACCCCTCGATTGTGCCCGATGCTACTAGCACCCCCACTCCCTTGATCGTTCCACTATCCTTACGAGTGATGTCGTCCACTGTGGGAATTAATAACATACACGATGATATTAATTAATGTTTCCGCTCAAGTTCTTTATTTAAAAATATTTCAGACAGCAAATCTATATATTTAATAATATTTTAATATAGTATAAAATAGAATATTAAATATTAATATAAAATAAAATAATATATTATAATATACTAACTTTTTAAATCTAAATTTTTATTTCAAAATGAAAATGAGATAATGAATGTAAAAATAAAATCGTTTCTGCTTTTGTAGTACTATGAAAAATGTCCCAATGCTTCAAATATTAAATATAAAACGACACAGAAATTGCCCGATTTTTTTTATTCATCTTCAAAAATTAAATAAATATAATTTTAAAATAATTTTTGAAAAACTATTTTTAATAGGCTTATTTTAGTGTTAAATTTTATTTTATGATATACATATAGTGCAAATGAATTTGTTTTCAATGGTATCTAATTTCGATTATGTATTGAAAATACTTAACTAATAATATGCATAATTAACTTTTTATGACTAGCTTTATTATTTCGTTATTTATTCTTTTAACAAGATAATGGGTTACAAGCTATTAATTTTAGCCCCATAAATGTATAATGTTCTATAACCATTAACCTTAAATAACACAGATTAGAATTATAATAGAGAACGCGAGTGAATCAGTGTGACAAACCACCATTCATAATTCTAACCCTTCAGTAATAAGTTATAGGACACAGAAGCTCATTTGAGTAGCACAGAATGATGCCACGTGTGGAGTAATCTTTGTTGAATCACTTAAACTTTGCAGTTAGATTAATTCTACATCATGTTGGCATGGCTTTGACGATGGAATTACTGACTTCACTCAATTTGTTAACGTAGCGTAACGAATAGTCAAGATGCTGAAATGTTAAACTCAAAAGATTTTAAGGTGTAATTACCTATTATAATTTGAAAGACGTAAATAAATGGTTTTAAAGTATAGTTTATAATATTTTTAGAGAATAAAAACATCATTTAGAATAAAAAAGATTTTAAAATTTAGAATTTAAATTAACAAATGCTCTGTCTGAATTTATATATCGTTATGTTCATATAATTTAAGTAAAATTCAATTTTATCTATATTCCTGATATCATAATATACAAGCTATGTTTAATTAACTTATTAATATATATTAAATATTATATACATTTACATATAAGTTATCTATGTATCTATCTATCTATCTATCTATCTGTATATATACATATTTGTAGTGTACAGGTTGAGCAACCAGATTGTAACTGGATAGTTGAGATACTTGAGGCACAGGTTGGAGAACTCACAACTTTATTACACAAGCACTGCATACATACAATAAGAGAGGTATAGTATTTTAACACATTTAAGGACATATAATTATAGATTTGTGGAAGAATTCCACTTCTATACCGAAAACCCGATACTCAGCTACTCGCAGGGTGTACGAAATATACTTCCTCTCCGGGTGAGAGTCTGTAAAAGCCAACTAATATGTAGGGTTGAGTTAAATATATTTCTTCTCTAGGTAGAGACTGTAAGCAAACGTTTCTCAACAAAAGCGCGTGGTTGTGCAGTAATTCTTCTCGGGTGAGAGTCTCGAGGCCTCTTGCCAGTGTGTAAGTGGAATATATTATATTGAAATAAAAACATTATATTTTAACTGAGGCCGAATGATAATTTTCATTTCTTCATAATTCATTTTTTTTTAAATTTTGTATGTGGTTCAGCAAGTGAATGCGAGAAATCAGGAAATTTATTTTTGTTTACTTACGCTATATTCAACATATCATCTTTTGAATTTTTGTTTACTATTGGTTATAGATAAATTACTAAATATGTTCATTATTACAATATTCGTTTACTAGATATTATAGTTTTAGACATAGAACTTTTTATTTAATATGAGTTATAGATAAATTTTATTGTTGTCAATGATGCATTTACATATCTTATGTTCTTATACATTACAATTCGATGCATGATGATTGAAATGTTATTTTTCGTCCATTTTAGAATTGTGAATTATTCACGCTCGTCCATTGTGAATTTTTTTTATTACACATATATAATAAAAATTGTTTGTAAAAAAATTTCAAAAATACAAAAAAAATATAAATAAATAAAATTCAAATAAAAAAAACATGTTGAGTACTATGTACACATGG
Organism: Caerostris darwini; assembly: GCA_021605075.1. Lineage (NCBI taxonomy): Eukaryota > Metazoa > Arthropoda > Arachnida > Araneae > Araneidae > Caerostris > Caerostris darwini. Next base: position 96,497 of record BPLQ01001020.1, read on the forward strand.
CAAATTAAAAAATGTTAATTTGAGGACTATTTATACATGGCAAATTTGAAAAACGATATTTGATGACTATTTACTTATTGAATATTTGAAAATCATGTTAAATTAAGGACTTTCTATATATGAAAAATTTGAAAATTGTCTTAAAAAGAGATTATATTTTTATTTTGTAAATATTACAAAAAATTAAGATCTCTACATTTATGATATTAAATTTTTATTTTTGTATTTCAGAAAATTTCTACGTATAAAAAAAGAAAATAAACATAAAAAAATTCGAACTGTGATGAATCTGACTTTTTTTATGTCTAATTTTACACAACAAAATATAAAAATATAAAAATATTTACTGATAAGAAGTGAAGCTCAAAAACTCTCATAAGTTTTGCCACTCAAAAAGTATCTCGCTACTTAAAGCCGTTACTTCAGCGCAATAAAAATAAACAATAGTTTACAATTTTCTAGTTAAAAAAACGATAAAAAAATTTGATTTTTTTCTTATCAGTTTTTTTTTTCTTGTTATCATCAATTTTTTACACAATATATTATGATCATGAAAAATTCTTGACCGTAAAAATCATTCTTGAAGGGCCATTGCGTATTCTTTAAAGATTAAACGTTTATTGATTTTTGAAAAAAAAAAGGGAAAAAAAAACTATATGCCAACATGGTTTTTCTTCCACTGTTTGGATAGGAAAAATGAAGATCTGAATAGAAGGTTTTAGAAAGTTAACAAAGTGCATAAACAGTAAAATATTAAGCATACTTAATTTTTATCGGCTACATAAATCTATGTATAAAAGGGTTATAAAAAGCATTCGGTAAATTTTGAGAAAAAAATCACTGTTTAAAATCTTTAACGTATCATAGGGAAATTCAAGTTCCGTATTGCATGAATAATTATAAGTTTTGTTATACTGTTAAACCTGTTTTTCATGTAGTCCTTTTGATGCTTTTTTATGTGCGCTTTTTTTGTGAAGTATATCAAGAAATAAATTACATGAAATGCATGGTATGAATAAAAATTACCTGATAATTGAATTATTTGAGTTAATCTTTTTGTAATTTAAGATAACAGTTAGAAGGAGCAAGGGAATTGGAACAATGATTTTTAGATAATAGCTTCACATTACTTATCGTTTGGGACAGATTCCCTCCCCCCTAAAAAAATAAAAAGGAAAACCAAGAAAACTAAGCTTTTGATGATAATTGAATAAACAACAGAAAATTATTAAAAGTAAGCACCAATTATTATCCCCAATATTACTGATTAAGTTAACCCCAATATTACTGATGGGATGATTAGGAAATGTTTTGTAAAAGAGGTTGGTGTGTCACTCTACGGTCATTTTTGCACACTTTAGGCTAATTAGACAGAGACCTATTATTTAACGTGGATTCCGAGCCATTAACAAACATCCTTGCCACTGCCAGGATTCGAGCCTGAAACCTGTGGTGCCAATGGCCAGAGTGTCAACCATGTCAATGTACTTTAATTATGTACTTAATTTTATGGCCACTTATTATTAAATTGAAATTAAATAAGAGATTGCATTGTTATGTTTAAGTGAACTATATTCATATATAATATAAATTTTTTTCAGTTAAATTTATCTCTTAATATTATGCACTTAATCATACGCTTTTAAAGCTGCAATATATCAAATTTGTATTAATTTTCAAAGTGAGCGTATTCTCTCGAGATCTGCATAAAAAATACCTACTTAATTAAGTTGTCAGTATCGAATGGTTACTGATAATATATTTGAATTAACACTTAGTAATATTAATTACTTAAAATGTTTTTTATGAAGGTTATTCTATTAAAGCACTTTTGATTTATTAGCGCAATTAGAGCTTGATTTATTTTTATTCAGTGATACCAATAAATAATAAAGATGAAACATTTATAATTATTAATTCAAGCTTAACATACTTTAGAGAAAAAATTGTAAACTAATTAAAGAGCAATTTATTAAATATTTACAAAATGTACTTTACTGGCTACAATTTGCCAGCATGTTACTTTATTATTAACAAGAATGCTGCTTCAGTAACTAAAACAAAGTAACAAGTTGACATTAAACAAAAGTTGTTTCAACACGAATTTAAGGAAAGCTTACTAACTCGAGATTAATTAGTTAAGTATATTTTATCGCTTATCACATGTTACGTGAACCACTCATAAATTTTCTCATTACTTGTATAATAGGTTCTAAGCAGGTAATTTATTTACATAAAATGAAATTTTCCACACACTGCGTTTTGCTGATAGTTTCCTCACAGACTTTATGCTTTCACTACAATTTATACTTTGCCCCCAGCATAATATTGAAATTTAATTAAAATAGACATTAATAGCTATTGGAATTTAAAATAAATGGGATGATCTTTTCAATGCATTTTTGAAAAATGATTCTTTTATGTTACATCCAATAGTTTTGCAACATCATAAAAATGATTTACAGTAGATTTTGATAGTATTGCTCACTGAATTTTATGGCAAATATTTGCTTAGTTTCTTTTCTTAATATTTATATGGATAATATAAATAAAAAGTAAGTTAAATTAGTAATAAGTTATTATTAACAAGTGTATGTATATTCATGAGTTTTCGTATGTATATGTAGGATTTGTTTGTGTGGTAATGAGCAGGCGTCGACAGCTTACGATTGTTTGTCTTTGACAGAGCCTGTTTACAATGTGGGGGAGTATTCAACTTTGAACTCTGACCCCACGAGAAGGGGACAGGACCCCGTAGATGAAGAAGGAGGAGAACGCTAGCTGACATGGGAGAGGCTGCGTCAAGCAGCGAGAGAATATGTTTATCCCTCCCTTTAATTAATTCTTAATGTAAATATCGCTGTACATATAACCGTGCTAATTAAATGTTGTTGTTGAGAGAAAAACAACGTTTCTTTAATGTGTTTTGAAATACACCCCTAGACACCCACTTCAAAAGTTCAGCTTTTGTTAGACTGGTAGAGAAGTCTAACAAAACTGTAGGTTCGACAGGGATGAATCTATTGAAACCGGTGTAAACCTACATATATATATAACCCATAAAAAAGGGCTATTGGGGAGAGGGAGTTAGCAATAACCTGTACCACTTTCAACGTTTCTTATTAGTTTATTATATTTAAAAATTTCTTTTAATCCCTATTTTTATTGGTTTATTTCAAATTCTTTCACTTATTTTTTTATTGCTTTTTTGTAAAATTGTTTGGAATTTCATAGTTTTTCATTTGCTATTTAATATGTTTTCTTTTTACCAATTTTGAACGAGCATAATTTATTGCCCGAACATGATATGTTGATACTTTTTCTTTTTTTTTTTTTCGTTTGCTTAAGATTGCTGTTTTGCGTTTTACTCTTAAATTAAATTCTAAATTTTGGGGGTATACTATACATCAACCCAAAGATTAAATGTTTTTCTTTTTTTCTTAGATATATGTTTTTCATTTCCATTATTGTAAAGGGTTTATTGTACATAAGGAATCGTTCAAGTAATAAAATTCAGAAGTAATTTAAGGAATAACTACCCCTGTGGAAAAAAGATGAATGAATGCTGTTAGAGGACGCTGCGACGCCAAGTTAATTGGGCGAAAGAAGTGCGAGTTTGAGAGCGCGCATGGAAAGCAAGAGAGAGAGAGGTAATCTTTGAAGTATGAGAGGTTTTTTGATAGATATTAAGTTTTATGGCATTAGAGATTAGAATGTGTGGCATTACTATTAATTTGTAAATATTGTACAAAGTTTTAATTATTCCTAGTATGTGTAGAGTTGATTTATTTGAACCACCGACAATTTAACAGCATTTGTGTACTAAAATAATTAAGGCTGCCGCAGACCAGGCATTTCGATTCATCATAAACGCGAGAACTCTGAAAATATGCGATCTAGGAGTGAACTACACCTGTTAATTAAATAATCTTTAATTTTCAATTTTTATGTAAATAAAGTTCTGTATATATATATGTAATGTTCGTAAATAAAAATTAATGTGTTCCCATAAACTGGAAAGTGACTCTCTTATTTCAGCCGTTATAGGTCTAGTATAGGCTGAGACGTAAAACTACACACTTTTTTACCTTGCCTACGATATATTTATTTAGCGTCGTATGTCATGTAGAACACTTACAAAAATCCTAACAAAAATGTTCTAAACCTATTTTGGATATCATTGTATTATTTTCAAATTAAAAATCTGTATTAAAAATATAACATACTCTTTTTCAGTTTTCTATAAAATATGCAATTGGAATTTTTTCCATTCGGTTGGTGGAATGAAAATACCTTAAGTTTAAAATATGAATACCTGTACATTTTCATAAATTTCAATACATTTTTCTCTCATGAAAGTATATATATATCGGAATTACTGTCAATGCAGTCAGTCTTGCTAAGTATTGAACATCGCTCAAGACTATCCTTTCATTCTTGTTTTCTTTCCTTGACTTTCCATTCAGTTTCTTTCTCGATACATTTGAACTCAGACATGCTAAAAATATTCATACTTTGACCTGCCTCAAAAGCTTTATATGGTAAATACACTCAAAAATATTGCCAAGTTAATACTTTCGATAAAATGTCTGCATTATTCACTGAGAACTTGCCAGAATGCCTTAGAAGACTTTATTTTTCAAACCGTTCATTATTTCTTTCCACATAAGATATTCTATTGTTAAACTATTTTAACTACTTCGGATCTGGAAGTACGAAACAAAAGTAAAATTCTGCTTTCAAAAGATATATAGGTCAATTTTAGTTGAGTTTATTTTAACTATGCATGTTTATGTAATTTGATTATTTACTTTAAATATGTATTTTGTTGAAAATACGAATATTCGCCTTATTATTTTAATTTATTGAAAATTCATCTCAATCTCAAAATCTTTTAATGCTGAAGAGTTTAAAAAAACAATATAATACGGGAGAATTTATAATATAAGAAAAAAATTCTGTAAAAGAATATATAGTACAAAACTGTCAATCAATTTTTTCTAAAAACAAACACAATAACGCTTATTAATTAATGAAATCAAATTCACTTAAACCATTTTCCTCCGCCCAAAAATGCTTAATAAAGCGGCAATGAAAAATAAATTATTAAAGTAGTAATTTAAAACTTAAAATAAATACAAAGTATTAAGCTTTGAAAAATTAAGAAAAATTTTATCTGATTATTTAACTAAGGAGAAAACATTATCTCCTCTCTAGTTAATTTAATTTAAAGTCAGGTAAGCTAATAAAAAGTTACATCCGACAGAAAAAGATTTAAATAAATAAATAATAAAGGTTTTTATCGCACAAAAAAGTTTTTATCGCTTCAGTGATTAACGAATAAAAAAAAGGGAAGCACAAAGATTTCCGATTAAACAAAAACCAGTTTTTGAGAAGCATAGAAACCTCATCTTCTTTTATCCATTTAATTAAGCCTTTTTTTCCTGACTTGTTTACCATCCACGATGATGCATATAAAAAGAGGATGGAACAAGTAAATTGAATAACTTGTTCGGTTATTTGTAAATGTGACAAAGATGAGGACAATATTAATTTAACTGTTCATTATATCCGTCAAAAAATGTGACAAAAAAGATGACATTAAAAGAAACATTGTCAAAGCTTTTTTAAAGCTGAACAAAGAGATTTCTAAAAGAAATAATATTTTGCTGCTGAACCAACAATTCATTTCTTTGTTATTTTTTTAACATAGTACGCTTGCAGTATTTTTTTGTAGTCTCATAAGTAGCGAGAAAATAATCAAAACATCGTGTTTCGTAAACTATTCATTCAATTCTATTATGTAGATTTAATTATATCATTTAATCAATTATTTTTCAGCATATTTTATCATTAATCAATTTTAAGTAATCATTCAATCAATTAGTATAATTTAATAGAATCTTCACTCGTAGTGGACTTATGAATAGCGTGATGAATTTCATCATTTGTAAAACAAGGGTTGAAATCCAACAAACGAAACCGAACTGAAAATTTCCATATCTATTTCAAAGATGTCAATATACAATGCTCAATATTGAAACTGCTGGATACAATGTAAACCTACATTCTTGATGGTGTACCTTGGACAGAGTTTCATACGCCTAACTGGTCTTCAACTTTTGGCATGATCATCCCTACCGTCGTCTTTGTGGCTTGAAAGAGTCTCTGAATTTAAAACACCTGCAATGTGGTAAGACACTCCATCGAACGACTGGCGTACCAGAGAGCTCTTGGGGCGATTGCTTCGGTCTTTACTTCTTCTACTGTGTTTTTCGATGGGCTTTTTTTTTTTTTTTTTTTTTTTTTTTTTTTTTGTTTTTTTTGTTCTTTCTTTGTTATGTATGTTTTCCCTGCCATTTGAAATAAAAAATATTGAAACTGCAACAACAAAACGGAAACTTCGTGGATCATTGAAATTTAAAGTATTGATTGATTTGTGAATGATACTCAATGATCAAAAATCAAAGTCAAAATATAGGCCTTTACACGACCTAACATGCTACTAATTAGACTGTTAATGATTTTTTAGGAAATATTCTAGCATTCTAAACTCACTTAAGCACAAAAATCATCAAAATATTTTGAAGACGCTTCGTTTTGTAATTGCATACAAATGGCGCCCCAGACTTGTTCTATTGGAGACTAATCAGACGACACGAACGTTCATGGTAGCATATTCAGACCACTCAGAATGTTCGGATTAAACGTGGAACGTGTAGTTTGACAATGTCTTGCTGTAAAATTACTTCTGCTGGGTAAATGATGAAATCAGTACGAAGCCGAGCAGCTGGTGTTCCTTGTCTGCCTGACATGCATAATGCAATCCCAGCACCATAATTCTATTGTGACATTCCCTTGTAACTCTTTCAGATATAGTCCATTGTCCCATTTATCAATGTCGTGAGCATTACTGAAACGAATACTTCTCCATTCTTAACTCTATTATCGTCTTGCTCTGAATCATGCATAGTAAACTTAGTATAATGAACAACTCTAGCTGGACATGGACCTTGTTGTCTAATTTCATGCAAATGCCTTATTATATGTCCGTCCTTATTATTCGGACGTCCTAGACTTGTGTCTTAAAGAAAATTAAAAATATGGTTCTGGAATGGATGGCATTATTAATAATAATTTTTTAAAAGGAAAATTCAAAACAATTCCTTATTTTTAAATTTTTTAAATTGAATGCAAATAATCTTTCAGTATATTTGTATTTGCATACGAAATGCAATGAAATATTGTGGAAGTAGTCATTGTGTAAGTAAGTGTAGGTGAAAGTAGTCGTTGTTATAGTATATAAGTGGTTATTGTCGGAGGTGGTCGTTGTAAGATGCCGACCTAGAGGATATCAATAAATATCTTTTATACAATTAGCAACAAAAAATGAATTAATATGACTTTTTTCTTTTGAAACTATTTTATTGATATTAATTAGAATTATTATTTGTTTCATATTCGTGAAAAAGTAAACATATTACTATTTTTTATTTCTGCAAAAGTGTTTAATTATTTGTTCGTGCATTCAAATGCATTCAGATTATAGAGGGAAATTTTCAATTGTTTTCAATATCTCTTAAATTGCAATTTTTTTCCCTACAGTTGACCTCTTGGGAAAATTATTGTATTCATTTTAAAAATCATTTAATCTTTCCGCCTGAAAAAGTCTATTAGTCTGTACAAAAATACTTTCACTGACTTGATATTAAGAGATAACAGGTGGGCTGAAATGTTTGTATGCTGACACATAGATGGCACTACTAGTATTAAATTCATATCATTTTTAGTTAGCCCTAACCTTCAAAAGACACGTGTATAATTTGATAGCTGTTGCACTATTAGTGTGTGAGTTATAACATTTTTAGTGAAGCAACTTTTGTTAGTTTGAAAAAATGGATAAAAAAGAATTTCGTGTGTTAATAAAGCATTGCTTTTTGGCGAAAAAAAATACAATTAAAGCCAAGGCTTGGCTTGATAAACATTATTCGGACTTTGCACCAGGAAAATCAACCGTAGAGACTAAATTTAAACGAGGCGAAAGGAGCACCGTGGACAATGCATGCAGTGGACGCCCCAAAGAGGCTGTTACCGAAGAAAACATCAAAAAAGTCTACAAAATAATTTCTGATAACCGTAAAGTGAAGTTAATTGAGATAGCTGAGACCCTAAAGATATCAAAGGAACGTGTTGGACATATCGTGAATTAATATTTGGATATGCGAAAGCTCTGTTCAAATTTGGTGACTCGATAGCTAACAATCGACCAAAAACAACAACGAATTGATGATTCTAAGCAGTTTTTAGAGCTGTTCAATTGTAATAAACCCGAATTTTTGCGTCGATATGTGACAATGGATGAAACATGGCTCCATAATTTCACACCGGAGTCCAATCGACAGTCAGCTGAGTGGACTGCATGTGATGAACACTAAAAATGCTACAACTTCATTAAAAATTCCTATAACTCACATACTAATAGAGCAACAGCTGTCAAATTTATACAAGTGTCTTTTTGAACGTTAGGGGCTAACTAAAAATCAAATGGATTTAATACTAGTAGCGCCATCTATGTGTCAGCCTATGAACGTTTCAGCCCACCTGTTAACAGATTGGGATTTGAATGAGTATCATTTCCAAATCCTCCTTTAATTCTAAAATGTATTCGATTGTCTTTCTAGACAATATCATGTTTTAGTATTTTCATTATTAAAATGTTTTTTTGTTTTTTCTTAATTACCTTCAAAAGATTTAATTAGCCTTTTCTATAGATTTTATTACAAAAAAAACTAATTAATGTTAAGAAATAGTTGAATAGAATATCAATTTAACAGTAGATGATACTGATAATTATAAAAATAGTGTACATTAAAAAGATATTAAAAAGTGTTAATGGATTATCAAAATAAACAAAAGAATTGAAACGAAATTTCAATTATAGTTTGGTTTGGTTTGTCGCTCTACGGTCATCTTGTGCACACTTCAGGCTAATTAGACCGGGACCAACAGTTCAACGTGGATTCCGACCCACTCGCAAACAACTATGCCATCGCCAGGATTCGAACCTGGACGCCAAATGCCAGAGCGCTACCCAATTGGCCATAAGCAGCTTTCAATTATGAATCATTATACGTTCATATAATCAACCATTAATGCAACGAAATATCTGAAATCAACCCCCCTCTCCATTTCACCTCATAAGTGGCCATTCTGGAATTCCGCATCATATTATAAACATTACCATGAGACAGATCTTTCGTATAGAGTTCTGCACTGATAAATTCATTGTTGGCAAAAAGCTGGGAATGCAAACTATTTTTTATCGAAAGGAAACAAAATCACTCGGTAGAGGGTCGGAGCTGCAACACATGTAATTAAACAGTTCAAATATTATGATAAAAATAAAAAATATACTATAGATCGAGTAGAATGAATTATAAACATCCGGTTTAATAGCATAAATAGACGAATCGATTACTTGTTAGAGGTGCTAGTCAGATATATATGGCACAATACTGTTTTTTAAAAAAGTATAATAATTATGCGAAAGTTTTAATGTAATTTTTTTAATGTAGTAAAAATTTTAATTATTAAAATTTAAAATTATCTTTATTGCAATTAAAATTTCTCCTAAATAACACTTCCTCCCCTAAGTCGCCACTCTTTTTGAATCCATCTGATTTGTCTTCTTGCCAATTTTCTACGCTATAGGGAGTCGGAATATACAATCGTTACCACAAATAAATGACGTCATATCAATAACGATGAACGACTAATAAAGTTTCTCAAACGATGAACAACTAATCAGATTCAAAAACTATGTTTATCAATTTTATGTAGCAGCTTTTAATAATTTTACTTCTTTTGAAAATCTTAGTTAAATTTTTTTTATTAAGTTCATTGATTTAGCTTTATAAATCTTAGAATAATTTAATAATTTAGTAATATTATTTAATATCTTCAAGGCAAAAGAAAACTTCTTTTTTTTTATAAACAAATTATTTTAAATCGTCCATAAAACACTTCTTTTAAAAGAGTTAAAGAAAGAACTTCAAATTCTTTTTCAACCTCTCAACTTTCATCTTCAATCTAACTACTCTCATAAAAAAATTTATGGAAAACTCCATATATCAAAGAAAAGAACAAAAGTCCTTAGAAAATGTATTTCGGTAAAACATATCATTTTTCCTTGTTGTTGGAATAACTGGCAATATTTTGAAATGTTTTTGTCTTAAAAGAAGTATTTCAGAATAGTTTATAAGCCGATCTTTCAAATAAAAAGGTTCTTTCATGATATATTACCAGGCACTTCGAAAGCGGCCATATTTTTTTGTAAATGTTATCGTGTAAAAAAAAGAATCAAAAATAAATATTTTTGATGAAATGTATATGAATATTTTAGGGGCAAAGTCTTGAATAAGGTTACAGTATATAACGAAAGAAGAACGCTAAGAGAAAATATGAATGCTCTTTTTTTTATGGAATAGCTATCGTTCATATTGTAAGACATGCCAAGTATAGTTTCATAACCGATTATTTACTTTTCTCTGTATTGTAAGTAAAGAAAATAATGGATTAATTTTCTATATTTTGTTTTGTTTATCCTTTAGATTAGTGAAAAGTGTCTCAAAAACTTTAATATAAAATGAATGAATTTATGAAGAAAATTTCAATGTGGAATTTTTGTCCTGGCTTGAATTTTTTGCCTCAATGGTAGCATGCCCATCTACCGTGCTGGAGTTTCCAAGTTCGAAACTCCTGGCGGGATCAGTGGAAGTCATTGCTTTCAGAAACCACATTCGATGGCGATTGTGATGTCCTATACAAAGAGTCTCGAAGCTGTGGTTAGGGTACTGGGAGGTATTCCGTATTTTATACCGTGGAATTTCAGGCAAGTAAAAGCGGGATAGATTCTCATAAAAGTTTTATTGGTAGGCAGTGTTCATCCTTATTGGTGGGCTGCTCATATAAAAGTGAAACACACAGCGCACCGATTTCAACATCAGAAAAATGTTATATATATTCTTTCTAATGCAGCTGGCAAACACTTAGTCAACTTGGACGCCTTAAGACAAGCGCTGCACAGACGTTACTCACTTTGCATTATCTAGGGGGCGCGTGTAACTTGAAGATAAGCCACGGACGCGGAGTAACATCGCTCTACGATCCTATTAGGACCGGGACCTACTTTTTAAAGTGGTTTCCGAACCACTACAAACAACTATGGTACCGCCGGGATTCGAACCCGATACCTGTGGTACCGCGCGTAAGAGCGCTAGCCACTCGGCCATCAGGCCCTATATATATATATATATATATATATATATATATATATATATATATATATATATATATATATATATATATATATATATATATATATATATATATATATATATATATATATATATATATATATATATATATATATATATATATATATATATATATATATATATATATATATATATATATATATATATATATATATATATATATATATATATATATATATATAGTCAAGTTTTGACGATGTAAAATTTCTGACAAAATGAGTAAAATTATTCCACAAAAAAATATACATATCATGGACTTAGAGTAAAACAATATTCTAGTACAAATTTGGACTGGAAAGGGTAGAAGGATTGTGATTTAGGTTTCTCAAGTAGTACAGCTGGTTTTGAAACCTCGTAAGCAATACTGAATCAAAGGCTTCATTGTCTAAAGCTGGGAATAGACTTAATAAATTCATAGCGGCCTGATGGTCAATTGCCTAGCGCACTGGCCTTTGTTACCACGGGTTTCAGGTTCATATCCTGGCGGTTGCATGGATGTTTGTGAGTGGTTCGGAATCCCCATTAAACTGCAGGTCCCGGTCTAATTAGCCTAAAGTGTGCAAAAAGAATGATCAGAGAGCGACAAATTAAACCTAATAAATTCCTTCGTTGATTTAGTGGTGGAAAAGAACGACCTATTAATATATATGAATAAATTATAAATTAATTTTTTTTTAACTCGAAAAGATAAATTTCCGATTTTTGACAGCTTGATAATGGATTTTTAAAAATGGTAGAATAGTATACTCTTTGGTAAACTGATTCGTTGTTTCAGAGCTAGTTGAATGACATATTTAAACTCCATTTATCCTAAAAAACGTTTTGCAAGAAACTCAGTATTGGTAAATCTGTATTGTATCTGGAATTAAACAGCAATAAAATGATTTAACCTGGGTAACCCTGAATTTACTACATGCCTGCCGTATGAATGGCGAATGACAATTTTCTTCGTTTTCATTGGCGCAACTAAAGGCAAACTAAAGCAAAAAATAAGTTATCTTGTTAAATAAGTTAATAAGTTATCTGTCGAGAAAAATATGATGGATGAAATTGAAATTTATTTAAAAAAAAGATTTAATGACACTTAATTAATTATATTTTTTTCCAACTAAAGCCCATGAATAATGCAGCGCATCACTCTGAGTAAGAAATGAGATTAATCTAATCATGATTTTCACCTAGAACCACTAATAAAAAAGGGGTGAAGCATCTTTTTTTTCCGCCAGTGCGATTTATGGAAAATGACTGAAAAGTTAACTTCCTTGAGTTCTGCAGAATCTTGGTATAGAGAAATTAGATGCATTTCAACTTGAAAGCAGCGGGAAAACGTGAAGCAATGAAGCTAGAACTTCTGATTGACTGAAATTCTAGGTTGTGAGGTTTTAGTATTTATTGAGAACTCACTTTGAATTTATAAAAATTTTCGTAGTTATTTGTTTCTAAATTTCAAGTTCAAGTTCAAGTCAAGTTTCAAGTTTTGATTATTAGTACATACCATTATAATTATTACGATTAATACATTAATAATAATAATGTATTAATCGTATATACAATATGGTATACTGTATAATGGTGTATGATTTATTAAAATAATAATATGTGAAAACTTGAACGTAATCTCGTGTTTTACATTCATTTGAAACTAATAACTCCTGCAAAGCTTTTAAAAAAATTAAGTTTACTTTTTTTGAAATTTGCACTTCGTATTGTCAATAAATCTTAAAAGAAACTAGAAATTTGTAATGTCTTTAATAATGAACTAATTATTTTTGTCCTTAAGTGTTTCATTAAAAGAGTTGATAAATTATGAATGGAATTGGTAGTCGAGAACCTTCATACTTCTGCAGTCTAAAATGACCATGAAGTCTCTAACGTTTTGAAAGACGAGACACGAAATGAAATGCCTCAAATGATATACAAAGTGAAAAGTTGCAAATTCAAACAGAAAATATGAAGGAAAAAGAAAAAACCTGTTCGAAAATATCGAAAACGTAAGATTGAAACCGAAGCATCATCAAATAGGAAGACAATAAAATCTTTGGAGACCACGCGATATCTTAAAGGAAAGTGAAATGTCTGGAATATATGGAAGAAAGAATTCTGCGAGTTAAAATCAATGCATGGTAAGAGCGTGGTTCTAAAAAAATCAGACGAAAAGGCACGGAAAGCAAAGAAAGAAGCTGCGGGCTGAAAAATTTTCTGTGCAGAAGATTGGTATGAAAAAACAAAATGGCTTTGCCATCTGAGGAGGGGAAAAAACCGTCTGGAGGAAAGGTAAATTATTCTAAATATTGCAGGATCTATGAAATTGAAGAAGGTTGAAAGGCCAACCAGAGGGAATGCACGGAAACCAGATAAACACATTTCTCTTCTTTAAAGAAATTTAAAAAAAAAAAGAATTATGAAATGATTATTTTCGTTATTATTAAACAAAAATTATTTGGTAAAATCGTAAAATAGGAGCCGTTCGATTTAGCGTTAAAAAAATCTTTTCTCCAAAGTTGGCCAAGTAAAGGGTTGAAGGTACAAAATAGTCGCCAAATCCCAACAACCCTTATTTTGCGATTTGGTCAATTATTTTATTTACATTTGCTTAAAAATGAAGTTTTTGAGAATAGTCTCACTTTTTAATATTTAGAATACGTTAAAATTAATTATTCGATTTTCTTTATCAATGGAGGGATTATTATAATTTCTATTATAATAATTCGTCACAAAATGTATACTAGATATATTATGTATATTAGGTATGATAATTCAGTTTTTAAGAGTACTGTTTCAGTTAGTAATATATTTGTTTGAAATCTAGAATACTGTACAGCTGAAAAAAGTCGCCAATGTTACAACCCGGAATATTTCGCTAATGTTCCGTCAATTTCTTTAGGGTTACAATAGTGTATTTAGAGGAATTCGCAAGTTCTTCTTTTACCGAACAATATAATGACTATTTTATTGTTACTTTGAATGTTATTTGCAGAATTTTTATTTGTAGTAAATAAGTACAGAAATATATAATCTTTTAAATTACTATTCCGATAAATTATTGATTATTTCCAGATTGTCCCGAGATTCGAAGTATGTCCACTACTGATACAGAATATAAACAATTTTTATGATGCTGCCATTCATGAGAATATGAAGCAAACTACAAAAAACGATTCTTTTTACATTAATAAGTTATATTTGATTAGAAAATAATTATTTTCTTTTTAATGCTGTTGACGTTAAAGTTTTGTGGCAACCGTTATTTGAATTCGCGAAAAAAAAAAAATTTATTTTTATTTTTAGAACGTGAGCTAACGGTGAAAACGATATTCGTACGAATTAAATATTTCTAGTGTTTTGTGATGCTTCATTTTAATACTGTTGACTTTGTTAAGGTTTTGTGGCAACAGTTATTTGAATTCGTGCGGAAAAATGTAACTTCTTAATTTTAGAACGTTAGTTCATGAAAGAAAAAACAGATGCTGGAGTGGGTTTTTTTTTTTTTTTTTTTTTTTTTTGTCATTTTGTGATGTTGCTCTTGATTTCTTCATTAATATAGCTACTCAAGGTCAAATTTTAGTGAGGCAATAAAAAGATCATTTTCGCCTCGAACAAAGGATATATACGAATAAAATGTAAGTTATTCTCTAATATTTATTTTTGTTATTAATATTGTTTTATCATTTGAATTGTACATAATAACAAAATGAAATATTTTTTGACATAATGGTAAAAAAATTCGCGTTTTAGAGAATAATTTTAGAGTAACTTTATCGTATCAGCGATTATTATCATTGCTAAAATGATACATTAATGAGTTAGCAAAACATAATTCCACACAAAAAGTTGGCGATAAAGCGATTTAATTTGATGTTAAAGCACTTTAGGAATAAAATTTCTCTTAGCGATAAAGCATTAAATTTTGTCCTTGCATTTTAGGAATAAAATTTCGGCAGGATAGTAAAAATATTTGGCGTTAAAGCGATAAAATTTGGTGCAAAAGCAATTTAAGGAATAAAATTTGACGTGATAGCTAATTTGTTGATGTAATAGCGATTATTGGCGATGAATTTTGGCGAATTAGTGCTTTTCATCAAAAGCATTTTTTTTCTCAATTAAAGTAAATTATAAACGAAGAGTGATTAAACAATTTTCTGGTACACGTTATGCGTATTTATTTATACTGCATACAGTAATGAATAATTTAAAAATAATATGTTCTGTACAAATCATGTTTAATTTTACTCTTGGAAAAAAAAAATTACCTTTCAAATATCAAAAGTTTGCTTTGAAATGTATGAGAAAAATGTTGTTTACTCTGGTTATAAATGAATATGCATTTTATCTTTATATATAGAGATTTATCTTTGTCAAAAAATCTATAATTAGAGAAAATACAAATTTGTAGAAGAATTGGAAAATGATTATACATGTGAGATGTGATAGTACTTTTTACTTCTATTTTGCGTTAATTCAACTTTGTTTATCATTTTATTAATTACAAATAATAAACTTTTCGATTCATACAATAAAAACATATTTGACACAATTAGAAAAAAACGATAATTTGTTTTTGAAAGTACCCAAGAAGTATGGTATTTTATTGAAATATAACAAATTAGGATTAACATTTAAAAATTTTCTTTCTTATTATGAACAGCAAAATTAACTTCTAATTTTATAATCAAATGATTAAAATTACAAGATATTATAATGAATAAATTGTAGATGTTTTTCTTTAAATAAACAAACAAACAAAACCTAGTACTGATTTTGAAAATATTCATTTCTTCAAGCTTTAAATAATAATGACACCGAAAAAGCTATATTAATATCTGATTAAAAATTGCATTTCTAAGAACATTGTTAAGAAAAATGATATATTTTCTTAACAACTTTTTTGTTTTTGATATATTGATATAAAATAATTGCATTAATATACAGCTTATGAATAGTCTATATCAATTTTCTTCAATTCACTTGATATATTTCTAGGTTTGAAGATGAATCTTAACAAATCATTTAAGTTGCTCCTTAAATTAACATTAAAAAAAATTTTTTCATAATTTCAGAATCACAAAGTTGATATTTTATTTACAAATACAAATATAGAAAAATCTCGTATGTATATTTCTTACTTGTTATTTGAATTTCATAGACTCATACCGGATGTATATCATAAGCTACGATAATAATGGGTGAAAAAATTTCAATTCTATAGAATATATAAAAATTTATATTCTATTGGTCTATAGGCTAGATTTTAATTTCATCTAAATTCTAGCCTATATACCAATATATGCTGTTTGTCATACATATATGTTTGAATTTACCATGACTTCATTTTATTCATATTACTAGAAATTTTTTGAGTTTCAAACGATTTACAAGAAATATAAATGTGAAACACAATTATCTTTTTTATAAAATATGGGAATATGTATTTATATTTGTTCCTCCAAATATAGTCTTTTATATTTGTACCAATAAAATAAACTCTTTATGAAATATTCATAAAGAGTTTATTAATTATATTTATTTGTTGAGTTATATTTCGTTATAAGAATAGAAATAAACTGAGATGACGTAAGTTCATTAGTCTGAGAATATTCTCACAAGAATGTTTCTTACAAAATTACTAAAACTTTCAAAACAAAATCGCATTTTTCCCTAAGGGTAACTATGAAATTTGATACTTCTTTTCGATGTGATTATTCTGAAAGGTTTCGATTTCTTTCGAAAGTAGATTATCGAAGCTGAAGTCCTAAAGAAGAATGCAATTCAGAACACAAATTAAGTTTACTATAGAATAATTATGCAAATAATTCAGAATGCATTCTTTTGTGAAACAACTTCTGAACGCCTTTTCTCCGGAGAAAAATGCAACATTATTCTCTTTATGTTTCCAGACAAATTGCGTTTATTCGTGCGTAATGTGATTTATGATGTTTCTAATAGGGTAAAACACAAATCGTAACTCTTCAAAAATGTATAATAAAGTTTCTATAAACACGTTAGCAATCAATTTTAAAAAAATAAATACGGCATGTGGACAAGTTTTTAGTAACTTTTAAATAGCTGACAGTCAATTTGTATAGGTTTAAATTTATAAATTTTTAAAGAGCAGATTGTTCTATTTTCTACACATAAATATAATAACCAAAAGAATTAGCAATATTTTTAGAAATATACAATTGAATAAAATGATGAATGTAAAAGCACATTAGAATTTATGGAGCATTTCGTAAGAATAATCGTATATAAGACATTTCTTAAAAACAATTATATTTAAAACCTTTGATAAAAATTATTTTTTTAAAGATTTCATTAAACCACACCTTTCAAATATACACGTTTTTTAAAAAAGCTACTTTAGATGGTGCATTTTAACTGTCGCTTATTATTTCGAAACAAGATTTTCCTACGTCAACTTGCTGAGATGGTAGTAATTGCATAGCAGATACGTGACTTAATAAGAATCTGCCATGTTATCTACATCATTCTGTTCTTAATGCTTTATCACAATTGGTGCAATCAGGTTTGGCGAAATCGTAAAGAATTCTTTTATTCTTTATTGGATTTCTTTGTTTACTTAAATTAGTTTCTGTTAATGGCAACGAGTATTTATTTCCCCTTCGTATGTGATGTATTAAAATTTGTTTGCAGAAAAATTACGTATGAGCCTTCCAAGGAAAATAATGATTTGAAACATTCACCATTACACTGGTAAACTAATTTTGAAAGAAAATATCAATCATTCTTCTCTTCAGTGAGTAGTACAATAATTTGTTATATGAATTTTTTCGTTGCACATTTAATTACTTTTTACTTAGTTTTTTAAATATACTGACTTTTAAAGTAAAAACTGCAATTTGTAACTAAATAATTTTAATTATTAAAATTATAAAAATTTTATAGGAGGTTATAACTATAATATTAATTTCAGTTCTTAAATTAATTTAACATTGTAAAGCTTAACATTTACATAATTTAATCTACAGAATATTATGCATAAATTATTGAATAAAATGCATATACTTCTTTATATATAGTGCAAGAGATTTGTGTGTCTTTTGCATTTTTTATAACTCAAAAAACTGTAATATTTAAGGATTATTGTAATTGTTTTTTCAGTGAATTCATTATATTATCATATGACGCGTAGTAAAGAATATCGAAAACACTGTTATTGATTATTTTGCCAAAATTATTTTTATTGAGATTTTAATCATTCGCAATCGGTAACATGTGATGATGCGATTGTTAGTGTTTATTGTTTCTTTAATTTGAATATATTGCGTTTTATAGAGAAAATGAATAAGTATAAACAAACATACTACTGTTATATAAAATCATTCTATGGTCTTTCGAACAAATGTAACTATAGAACTTCAAAAATAAGAAAATCAAAGTAAAGAATTCTAGATCAATAATAATGTAGATGAGGAAAAATTTCTTTAAAAATGTCCTTAAAGAATGTGAAAAGGAAATAAGGCATATGTTATAATCCATGTTGTTTTGGCCTGCTATAAACTGAG
>BPLQ01001021.1:0-34440 GCA_021605075.1 Caerostris darwini
TTTGAATCCGAAATCAGAAGGTTTCTTTTAATAGTGTGTTATAGTAATTTTTTCGTTTCCTTTTTTGGAAAAGAATTTTAGCAAATTTGCTAGCACATGGTAAAAGCAAATGCATTTGCATTGGATAATTACTTAAAATAATTCAATTCTTAAAATATCTTTAAATCCTATATGCAACTCAACTGTATGCAAATTATGTGCAACTAAACTTTATGTAAATTTCTATTCATTTGAATTGAATAATTACTTAAAATGATTTAATTCTTAAAATATCTTTAAATCTTATATGCAACTCAACTGCACGCAAATTATGTGCAACTCAACTGTTTGCATATTTCTGTACATTTGCATCGAATAATTACTTAAAAGGATTCAATTCTTATTTCTTTAAACTTTATATGCAACACAACTGTATGCAAATTAAGTGCAACAAAAATTCAGACAATTCATGTGAAACAAAACTGCATGCAGATAATGTGCAACACAACTGCATTCCGATAATGTGCAACACAACTGCACTCCGATAATGTGCAACAAAAATTCAGGCAATTCATATGAAACACAACTGCATGCAGATAATGTGCAACAAAAATTCAGGCAATTCATGTGCAACACAACTGCATTCCGATAATGTGCAACACAACTGCACTCCGATAATGTGCAACAAAAATTCAGGCAATTCATATGAAACACAACTGCATGCAGATAATGTGCAACAAAAATTCAGGCAATTCATGTGAAACACAACTGCATGCAGATAATGTGCAACACAACTGCATTCCGATAATGTGCAACAAAAATTCAGGCAATTCATGTGAAACACAACTGCATGCAGATAATGTGCAACACAACTGCATTCAAATAATATGGAACACAACTGCATTCCGATAATGTGCAACACAATTGCATTCCGATTATGTGCAACACAACTGCATTCCGATAATGTGCAACACAACTGCATGCAAATTATATGCAACAGAAATGCATGCAAATTATATGTAACACAAATGCAAGCAAAGTATATGCAACACAACTGCATGCAAATTATATGCAACACAAATGCATGCAAATTATAAGCAATGCAACTAATATAATTCGTTACTGTTTGATGCATACGTAACAGGGATGGAAAATTAAAAATACAGCTGGGATTTTTTCCTACTTGAGAAAAAATTGATGCCAACATGATCAATAATGCTTCTTGTTTAAAATTAAAAAATATATATGTGGAAGAGCGAATACATCACGAGATATTGCGTTTGACAAAAAACTCTGTCCTATTCAGAAACATTTAGTTCAGGTATTATTTGCAGTATACAATACATATAGAAAGATATGAAATTGGTGGAAAATTTATAAGGATCATAATATTTTAAATAATACGATTCACGATATTATTAAACAGCCATACATTACATGATATTATCTATAGAGAAGGATGGATAATCGGAATATTAGAGTTTGTGTGATATTGATGAAGAATTCATCATTCCCCTCTGTTTACATTATCAGAGAATAAAATCGTGTACAAAGATAATGGGGGACAAAGATTAGAATTCCCTAATTAATAACAATCCATTTCCAGAACATGAAATGCAAGAAAAAAATTTCAAAAAATGATTAATAACAGTAAAGAAAAAAAAATTATCTTTTATAAATAAATACCACACATTATATGGTTTAGTTTGTCGCTCTACGGTCATTTTTTTTCTCACTTTAGGCTAATTAGACAGGGACCGGGCTTTAGTTTAACGTGAATTCCAAACCACTAACAATCATCCAAGACCCCGCCAAGATTCGAAACTGAAGCCTGGGGTACCAAAAACCAGGTCAAATTGGCCATCAGGTCGGCCACAATTTATGTAACAAGACATTTGGTGTTAACTACAAAAAGAATAATAATCTTCATTTTCCAACTTCGATTCAAAGCATTATTTATTTATTCCAGTTATAACATTCTAGGAACCTGCCCCTTTTAGTATTGGTAAATTAATATTAGTGCAATTTAAAATATATACATAATTTTTTTTTTTATTTTAAAAAGTCATCCTGTCACATTTTCATGTTACACTACCATTCCCTTTCTTTTTCTTTTTTTTTTTTTTTTTTTTTCAAAGATCAATTCCAATACGCACACACGTTAAATTAAGTAAACTTAAATCAGACAATATATAAAATATGAAAAACGCAACAAATATAAAAATATCAAAAAAGATAGTATAAGGCAGAAACAAAAATACATTTGGTTTCATTTTACTTACACTAAACTTTCGTTTATTAAAAAAACTCAAAATAGTGTTTTAAACATAGTAACTCTTTGAAGTCTAAGATGATATTTATATCTTGTAATTCAATATCGAATTCTTATCACATTTCTTTTAAAAAATGGATTGCAGAAGGAATAAATATTCATGAGGAACTAACAACTTGTTCATTCTATAGAAAAGAAAAAGTAGGAAATATACTACGCACTAAATTCTTTTTACCAAAGATGACAAAAGTAAAAAATCTTTTTTTTTTGTAACTTATAATAAAAAGTCCTTTAATTCATATCTACATGTATATTTCTAAAAGTTTAAAAGCAGTAAAAATGAAAAGTTCATATTATTCCCTTCAAATTTTATTTTTTATCATGGAAACAGTTAAAAACTACGAAAAAATTTAGTTACTTTTTAATTAAATAAAAAATCTTTTTTTTTTCATTGCCTTTTTTTACGCCACCAGATGGTGCAGCCTTCTTTAATGTAAAAAGAATTACAAATGTGAATTGATGTCATAGCTCGTTTTGTTGTTCGTTTGCTCATTTCAGACGTTATGGCTTACAGAAAAATAATAATAAAAATAAATTCGAAATTATAATTAAAAATAAAAACGCCATTTTAAGTATTATTAAATGTTTTGCGTTAGCGATTTTAAAACATATGGTTTTCATATTCGTTAATTGAATTCTATATAGAAGTTTGCCAGCAGTTCACATCATGATTTTTAAGAATTTAATTATCCGACTTTGTCTGAAAACTGGAAAACTGGCAAGATCTGATGAAGCTCGTTTTTGTATATTTGAACGGAAGATTTTAAGGGCTATTCTTGGAGGTGGTAGGAAAAGTGATTATTAGAGAAGACGGTATTACGCAGAAATTTATAAATGCTATAAAAACCCAGATACTATAAAATTTATTAAGATCCATAGATTAAACTCGGCTGCTCATGTATTTAGAAGGAATGATTTAAACCCTGTAAAAGTCTCGTTTTGGCAAAGTCACAGAGATAAAAAAGGAAGGGACGTCCCAAATTGAGAGGATTGACACAGCTGAAAAAGATTTTGCTGTACTGAAGGTTAAGAATTGGAGGACCATTGTCACCCAGAGGAATGCATGGAAATCTCTTTGAAGTAAAGCCTTGGCCCACTTTGGACTGTAGTGCTATTAATGATGATGAATTCTCCGATTTAAAAAATAGTTATTATTTATAAGTACTATTTTTATGTTTATGGAAATTATTATTTTTTGTATAGCTGATCAAAGCCGTATCTTATCTGTTGGTTTAAAATAAGTTTAATAGAGTTAATAATGATAATAATAGGGAAATAAGTTTAGCTTTTATGACATATATGTAGTAGATATCCGGAATAACCATACTTTTATAGATTCTACTACATAAAGCAATACACTAAATTTAATGAAACAAATATTTACAATCCTATGCTTAAAAAAATGATAGCTATAATTTAAAAGATTATAAACTTATTAATAGAAGAAAATGTTCAACAGCAAAACTTTCGGTATGTTTCGATGCATGCATCTGAATTTTATCTCATTTTTTTTCTCATTATTTTGACATGCTCCAAAAACTTTTAAATCGGTCGCAAAAAAAAAAGGTTTCTTTCAAACAAGTTGCAAATTTGTAAAGATTGATATTTGCTTTAGAGCATTTTTTTAAGATTGTAATCTTTTATGTAAAAGACATGCAGGACTTAACTGATGGATTGTCAATATCATGTCTTTATTATCAACTTGTTGAAGCTATAAGAAGTAAAACGTAAATTTTGTCAGACATTGTCGTAAGTTTTGAAAGTTAAGCGAAACATTAAATTAAAAAACAATGATATGAATCTCTTGATTGACGCTGTAACGTCTCAGCCTATACTAGATCTATAATGGCTTCAAGAAGAGGGCCACTTTCAGGATCATGGGAACACTTTAATTATTATTTACAAGCATATTATACATATATATACAGAACTCTATTTAGAAAAAAAAATTAAGTATATAAATCAGACAAGCAAGTGCAGTTCACTGCAAATTCAGAGATATTCAGGTTTCTCGAGTCTACGACTAATCTAAACACCTGGTCTGCGGCAGACCTTAACTATCATACGGCGTGATTCAAACCACAAGGGACTCATTTTGTAAGCAAACGGAAAACTCCAACCTATTCCGTTACTTCAGAAAAAAAAAAAAAAACAACACTTCTTGTAGACTCGTCGCTTAACTCTCTCTCTTTTCCCCCAAAAATCTCCTTTTAAGACAATCCATCAAGAAGGGATCAGCTTTCCTCACTTCTCATTTTGAGCAGACATTTTTCAGCTCGTGGTCGATCTCAAATCACGATGGAACAACTCATGGTGTAGTCCACATTCTATCTGTAATTGTTTCGACCTGTGAAGGTCGCACAGGCATTCGCTAATTTCCTCATTATACATGATACCAAATATCTGCAATCAGAATGGAGTGACAGGTTGTTCTCCATAGTACAAATACTAATTGCTTGTAATAAAACTACTCACAATAAAGTTCGTCTGCTATCAAAGTTGAGTGATGGGTTTATTATATATTTTTCAAATAACATACATTCCTCACTCCTGGGAATGAAATGCCAAAACTCTTCTCGTAAGAAAAAAAAAAAATGTTACAACGCCAAAGCAGCCTTAAACATTGTTAAATATTACAATTTTGCTAAACAATTTTTCTGCAATAGAAATTCTAAGCATTTCATTCGATTTTTTTTCAGTTGCTGTCAACAGAAACGCAGTTAAATGCAATCAAGACAGAGTTTATTAATATTTATTTATTCAGAACACAATTTTTTTTGCTGAGTATAATGTAGGTCGAAAAATTACTGCAAATAAGTATTAATTTACATTAAAGGTCATTTTTAATGAATAAACAAATAACTAGTACTCCTTTTTAAAGATAGATTAGTTACAATAGCAATGTGTTGCACATCCTTTTATAAACAAAATTCTGCAATACATATGCATTTAAACATTTCGTTTTATTAAATATAATTAATTCCGAGATAAATTTCTTATAAATATTTGTAAACTGACTGATGAAAAAAAAAATTCTTAATCATAAAATAAGTTTTATGCATGTCAAAGAAATTGAGAACTTTTAAAGATCAAAGACTCGCACTTCTAATGTGATTAGAAGATCTGTTGAAAGATTTGTGCATGCCTTTTGAATACGAAATGTTTTTCTAAATAATTGACACATTTATCTCTTTTAGCGGTGTCTTTGTGAATCCAAAACATACGAGATATGATGACAGACACTGTTTTGCGAGTCATGTTTTCAAGAATTCGTACATATGTGCGAAAGAGCTAGTGTATATCTCAAATAAGTAGCGATGAAAAAAATAAAATTTATTGAAATCAACTTGCAGCATATCAGATGTCCTGTGATTTGCAAAACATATTGTTAAACCATCATGGGCAACTACGTTCACGTAATCTTTCGCTAGTTTGTTCTTTTTAACTTTTTGTATTCGAATTCTGTGATGTTGCTTGACAAACTTTTTCCAAGATAAATATGTTGATTTTATAATACATTTTTTATTATTTTCACAATGATAAAGAACTTGACGTTCATGTAGATGTTGAACAACAACAACAAAATATTTCATATGAAACTTATCGATTAAAACAATAATGAATCGAAATATACACCTAATATAAATTTTGTGCATCGAAAAAATTATATTCATACTAATAATTTCTTGCAATTGAAAATTTTCTATTGGCCAATAATTCTTAATTCACAGCTGTATCTTTCATTTAAATTAGATACAATTAAGTATTAGATACAGATATTCTTTACAGATTAAAAGCAGATTTGAATTCCAAAATAGTAGATAAAAAATTATTTAATCATTGGTAAAAAAATGAGAACAGAATACTTTTTTATTTTTCTAAGTAGAACATCAAACCTAATTGTAAATATTAATGTGATAATACATTCATAAATAAAACATAACAGACTTTATTTTTATTTCAGATATCATATTCTAGGCAAAAACCAAATTAGATTAGTATAATTTTAAAGGAAATGCCTTTGATGCTAATAATTTCAAATATGAGTTAAATAATTTGATATTGTATTGCATTTTTATTATTCTTTGTAATATTTCGCAATGTATCCATGTTAAATAATTTGTGTAAAATTATGTAATAAAAATTATAAACAAATAAATAAAAAAAATAAAATTGTAATTGGCAGGGACGATGTACAAGTTAGCCATAACATTTTGAATTTAACGTAAGAACAAGATGCATAACAGCAATCTTAAAATCTAACAAACAACTATAGAATTTCAAACGATATTATGAAAAGCAGACGAAATAAATTTATTAAAAAAAAGCATACGAAAGAAATTTAATAAAAAAAAGCGCATTATCGAAATTTAAACCAATAAGAATAGCTCATGAAAGAAATTATCAATAAATGAGCCAATAAGAAACGCGAAAGTGGTTCAGAACATCGCTGGCCCATTATCCGCAAAACAATACCTACATTTCTTAAGAATTTTAAAATAACAATCTCCCCTTCCCCTACCAGTTAAATTCCTCAATCTTTACAAATTATTAAGAAGAAATTTATAATTCAATATTAGAAAATAAATATTGGCAATAAAGTGCAAATTTTCATAGTAGCTAAAAAAAGTTTAACCACTCAAAAGATTTTTGAGAAATATGAACAATGCATATTTGACCTAATATTTCTTTTTTATAATTGCATATTGAATTAATACACATTTCTTTCAGAAATAGACAATTCTTAATTTACATATTTCGCGAAATATTGCAACAACTTATATTGTTTTATTTAAAAAAAAAGTAAACTATGGAATTCTAATTCTATTCTATAAAAAAACCCATGAAAAAAATTTAATCGAAAAAAAAGCCCATGAAAGAAATTTAATTAAAAAAATTCATGAAAGAAAGTTAATTGAAAAAAAGCCCACAAAAGAAATTTAATTGAACAAAAAAAAGGCCATGAAAGAAATTTAATTGAAAAAAAGCCCATGAAAGAAATTTAATTGAAAAAAAAAGCCCACGAAAGAAATTTAATTTAAAAAAGAGCCAATGAATGAAAGTTAATTGAAAAAAAGCCCACGAAAGAAAGTTAATTGAAAAAAAGCCCACGAAAGAAATTTAGTTGAAAAAAAGCCCATGAAAGAAATTTATTGAAAAAAAAAGCCCATGAAAAAAATTTAATTGAAAAAAAAACCAATGAAAGAAATTTAATTGAGAAAAAAAAAAGAATTTCAAAAGAATATTTCACTCAAAAGATTTCTGAGAAATATGAACAATGCATATTTGAGCTAATACTTTTTGTAATTGTATATTGAATTAATATACACTTCTTTTAGAAATTAACAATACTTCATTAACATATTTCATGAAATATTGAAACAAATCATGCTTCTTTTTAATTTCAAAATACTAAATCAAAAATTTTTTCAGACCTTATCTTCTCACGTCTTATTCTAACATCCTATTCAAATTAAATAATTAAAAAAGAATTCAACAACACTTTGATTTTAAGTTTAAAAACCAGTAATTAAAAAACCACTTTGATGCATCTATTTGAAATCAAATGTTTATGCACTCGCATAAAATTTCATATACATTTTAAAACGCTTCTTTTTTATACTTCCGTCACAAAATTTTATGGCTTAATGCCTGATGATTAATTTTTAGTAATCGCAAGGATCCCATAAACCCCATCATTTATCGATACTACCTTAATCTACATGAATTACCGACAGCCCAGAGCCCCTATAAACACCACAAAACTCCCCTAACTGCACTCCAATAAGGGACGCAAATATTCTTTAACGGTTCTCCTCCAAAGTATCATTCAGCCCTTCCCTCTTCATTAAAATGAATTGTCCCGCTCTTCAGATACAATTTCTCCAAAACGGAATGTTTCGCTGGAGAATTTAGAAACTTTTTCCACCCACCCCCACTCCACCCCTATTCCTCGAAGAATCCATAAAGAAAGGGAATTAGGGCGGGAGAGCGAAGTGGCCACGTCTGAGAGATGTCAAAACCACATGACCGAAGACCGTCGACCAATCAGGGGCGAGATCGGCTGTTTCCAGGGCAGTTTTAAAAACATAAGATTTAATCGCGCGCTGGATATTGCTTCCAAGGGGGAGATCTGTTGCAGCTTCTTCCGGTTTTGTTGCGCATCTTCCCTGTCCCTTCGATTACTACCCAATTTGCAGAAAATGGGGAAAGGGGACCGTATATAAATTAATCACTTTCGTTTGCGTGTCGCACTTTGCAATAGTTGTTGTTGTGTTTTAATGTCGTTCTATACTATAAGACAGCGAATGCTGCTGTGTTTAGATAGTATGATATAAATTGGTTTATTCTTTTGCAGAAAAAACAAATCTTGCGTTTTTTCAATCCGGCTCGCATGTCTTAACCGGGTAAACTGTTCTGACTTATTCTTTGAAAACAAACTTTTTTTACAACCACAAAATAGCAAATATAGTTCGACAGTTACAGCATTATTTGTCTGCTTTTATATATGTATGATACATTACATACACATTATAAACGTTACATATAGGTACATTAGTTATAACCACCCTGTATATCATAACATATGTAAAGTCCACTTTCAAAATATTGTAAAAAAAAAAGTAAAAAAAGAAACACCCGTGACAATGGGTTCAAATTTGAATTGAAGATATTTGAAAAAAAAAAGTAAAAAAAGAAACACCCGTGACAATGGGTTCAAATTTGAATTGAAGATATTTGAAGAATGGGGAGACAGTATGGCATCAAAAAAAAGTTTCATCGATTTTTCATATCCAATTTGATACGATTTTGGCACGGTGGATGAGCTTTCTACTAACAGTGTCACAACTGTTGAATGACTTGGAAGTCCCTTATTCCGTCAAAAAACCGAAACGATCAAGCACATTGAACACTACCGTTGATTTAATGTGCAACTCCTGCCAAATAGGTTTTAATTTCGATTCTAAATATCACTGGCAGCTGAATTCACTTTCTTTATGCCGCTCACAGCGAAATCTATTAATACACTTTGGAACTTTTTTTGATGCCGCACCGTTTCCCCCTTCAAGTATCTTCAGTTCAAATTTGAGCTCATTGTGACGAGTGGTTTTTTTACAGTATTTTGAAAGGGGGACTTTAATTGTACATTACAGATACAGATACATTATATATGATATGATAAATATGATTCATTGACCTATAATTAGTTAGTATGGTAAATATGCTTTTAAAAGTACAATGAACAGCATTTTATTATGACAAAAATAAATAATTTAATTAGGTATAAAGTATTTTTCTACTAATATTTTATTTAAAATAAACAGTTTAATTCTTAATCAAAAGTATGCACACCAAAATTGTTTTTAAACTTATTATTTGACATTTAAAAAAATCACTTCGTTATCTAAATAGTTAAACTAAGATCAGACAAAAATTAATATCAATTAAATAAAAAAGATTATTAACATGTAATGATTGTTATTTCAACTTTTAATGTTGATATTTTACGTATAGTTTTATTATTTCAACTTTTAAATTTTTGTTGATATTTTACGTATAGTTTTGTTATTTCAACTTTTAAATTTTTGTTGATATTTTACGTATATTTTTGTTACTTCAACTTTTAATTTTTGTTGATATTTTACATATAATTTTGTTATTTCAACTTTTAATTTTTGTTGATATTTTATGTATAATTTTTTATTTCAACTTTTAATTTTTGTTGATATTTTTACATATTTGTTATTCCAACTTTTAATATTTGTTGATATTTTATATACATTTTTGTTATTTTATCTTTTAATTTTTGTTTATATTTTATGTATAGTATATATAAAGTTATAAGTTAAGTATTGTAAATGAAATATTCATTAAAATTATGAACTGAAATTAAAATATAACTAATATTATAACTAATATTCATTTTACTGATATTATATTAAAATTTATAAAACCTGAAAAGCAAGATTTAGTTACAAGTTAGGTTTAACATGGAAACAGTAATGCTCTAATTAATTAAATTACATGTTGTTCGTAATCCGGAAATCCTATTATAACAGTCAGCAGATGGTAATGTATTGCATAATGCCATTTCGTAATATTAAAGCATATGTTATATATATTTAGACAACTACGCAACCTACTTTCAACTGTAGTAATTACAGAACTGTTTCATACAATGTGGGATAAATTGAATTCAAGATAAAAATAAGTTAATATTTATAATAAACCAATCAAACATTTTCCCTAAGTTCTAAGAGAACTTCAAAATCGTTAAAATTTAAATCTATGAATAAATGGATATACGACACTTAAAACAAATGTTCAATTGCCGATGAAACAAAACTTTTTAACAGAGTCTGGTAAATCTTAAATTCTAATTGAAATGTTCAGAAATTCGTAATATTTAATATTAAACATCGCTTAAATTAATGTAAAACTGCAGGAAAAAAAGAGAGTCTAGGATTTAATGTATGGGGTGAATGCCCTGATATATATTAACAGGAAACTTGTCACGAACTCTGTCGAACATAAATATGTTACACATAGTTTTTTTTTATTATTATTTTTCTTACGGGAGAAACAGATGGAGATATATGATTTTGCATTGTGAAATTAGGCTGTATCGCAATAATTTTTTAACAATAAACAAAACAAACAAACTTCTTTGTATTAACACAAAAGTATATTAATAAAAAATATATTATAAAAATGTCTTGAAATATATATATTTCCAAAAATTAATTATAATAATAATAATATATTTCCAAAAATTAATAATAGTAATATATTTCCTATTAATATATTAATAAAATTATCTAGAATTTATTCAACTCTTAATAATAAAGAATAGTTATTAAGAATGCATTATACAAATATTATAGAATTTTTAAAAATCTGCTTTATTGTTGTTCATGTCTCAGGCTTCAATATTTGATAATTCTGGATTGTTTTTTTATTTCCAATGGCAAGGCAAGTACAAGAAGAATAAAAATAGTAATAATAACAAAAATAACAAGGAAAAAAAATACAAAAGAATAAACGTCCAAAAAAAATACAAAAGAATAAATGTCCAAAAAAATACAAAAGAATAAACGTCCAAAAAAAATGCAACGATGACCGAAGTCATTGCCTTAAACATTGGAGTGCAACGTAGACCCACCTCCTCGTTCGTTGGTGCACACTGGGCAACGTTCTCGTAACGCCAAAGGTGGTCTGCAGCTTCTGGCAGTTCTTTTTTTTTCTACATTCTGGATTGTATATGAAATATTTTATTACTAAATTTATACAATAAGGATTTTGATAGTACAAGTGCTGTACCATCTTTAGCTTGCTATGATTATTAGTAATTATTGCATATTACTAAATTTATAAGGATTTTGATAGTACAAATGCTGTACCATATTTGACTTGTATTACTAATTCTTGCTTATTAATAAATTTATAAGAATTTTGATAGAATAAATGGTATATCAATAAGGATTTTGATAGAAGTAATATATCAATAAGGATTTTGAAAGTACAAGTGGTATATCAATTAGGATTTTGATTGTACCAGTGGTATATCAATTAGGGTTTTGATTGTACCAGTGGTATATCAATAAGGATTTTGATAGCATCTGTGGCATATTTGTCTCACTATGAAATTTGCCAAATTTTGCACAAAATTTCTTTCGATTTCTGGATACGTGGAAGTTAGAAGTACCAGATTTTGCAAATTATTACGCAGAAAAGTTTCATCGCAAAAATTTGATTAAACTGCATTCCGTATATCAAGATTTTAATAAAGTCATCACTAAAAGAAATTGAAAGCTGGTGACAAAATTTATGCAAGGCTAAGGAAAATTCGGATTCATTTGTTAAATGTATTCAAAAACCATTCAAGTCTTATTGTTTTTCATACTATGTCAAAGACATTAAATGAAGAAATAGCCATTTTCAAGAAGTACATTCATCATTCTTATTCAATGGATGCTAATAATTTTTAAAGATACCATTCATCAACTGTATAGTATCAACAGGAAAACTATCAGCAGAAAAACCCCCACAAATCTTAACTAGGAAGGTTGAAAGTGATAAATCATTCAATCCAAATTTGATGAATAATCAATATGATACAACTCACGATCCTTTTGTGGCATTACTAAGATAAAACTAGTTACATTTTCGGATTCAGATTTAGACTAATAAGATTAGATCACGTCAGAGATAAATCAAAATCAAGCTTTATAGATTCCTTCAAACATATTGAGAATGGCAAGCCAATTATTTTTTATTACCTTTTTTTTTCCCCCTTTTAAACTTTTATTCCTTATTTAAAAATTATAATACAATTATAAAAAATTATGTACTATATTTATATGTACATATATATCTTACTCATTTTCTATCTAATCAATGGGCTTAAAGCTTAACAAACTTTTTTCATACACAAAAATAGAAGATAAAGGTTACTAAGCAAATAAGCTCTCCGTATAAGATGCTACAGCTACAGATGCTAGAACACTTGTACTATCAAATTCCTTATTGATATACTACTGGTGCTATCAAAATCCTTTTAAATTTAGTAATACTATAAGCTATAATTAGTAATAAGCATAGCAAGCCAAAGATCGAACTGTACTTGTACTATCAAAATTTTATTGTATAAATTTAGTGATAAAATATTTCATATACACCCCAGAATCATCAAGTATTGACGTTTGAGACATGAACAACAATAAAAATTGTCGTCAACAACAAATAATCATCGTCGAATGGCAAGCCGTTTCAGTAATAGATCATTTTTATGCGAGTTGTAATCAACGTAAGAACAATTATATAGTATAAGTGAAATGAAATAACAGGAATTATCTTCATTTTTTCGACATTTAAGAGTGCCACCCAAATAATGCATTATTCATGAACTTCCGCATCGTCAATTTAAAAAGTTTTACACACAAGTAAGCAAGATTAAAAAAAAGGAATGATTTATAAAGTTAAATTTTTATAATTTCAAAAATGTATTGCATTTTTAAATGTATTTACATTGTTAATTATTATAAGATTGTTGATTACTGTAACACGTTGTTGATTACTATAAGATTGTTGATTACTGTAACAGGTTGTTAATTACTATAAGATAGTTGATTACTGTAACAGGTTGTTAATTACTATAACAGATTGTTGATCACTGTAACATCTGTTAATCTGTTGATTACTCCAACTGTGGAGCAGTATATTTTTAGACAAAAGTAAAAATGCCTCCAATGATATTTGAAAAAAAGAAGCCAAGCACTTTGGCAAGTACCTAAATTTCAGTATTCTTCAATTTTAAAATTATTAATCATTTCTCTCTTAATAGTAAGGAATTAACAATTAAAAATTTAATTTTTCTCATAAGATAATATTTAGGAAGTGGAATTTTTTAGTACGAATTTCATTACTATTAAATTGCAAATGAAAATTGAATATTAAGTAATATTCAGTTTAGACTAAAAATAAATTTGTGGTAAACAAATGAGAAAAGCTCTTGAGCAAATCATTGTTATTTAATTGATGATATATGATTCAGTTACTTAATCAAATGATTCCTGCAAGTGTCATAAATTTTCTGGTGACAAAGTCATGGGATAGAAATTGCAAATTTTCAGATGGAAAATAATCGAACAAATAAATATATATTTATTTATTTGTTATTCATTATTTTCATAGGAATTAACAAGACGCGGAATTGTTAGCTAGAATTATGCCATTTCAAAAATTCATTTTCCCAGATCCACTTTCAAGAAGGATTTTCAGGCATAACATTGGAATCTTGAATAATATTGAATTGCAAAAAGTCGTAAATTCTATACTGCGTCAAATTATTTAATCTTGACGTCATATTATTATTAAATTTGGCTTTCTTGCTACCACGAAGGATGCCTTTACTGAAAACGACATCGCTTTCCTTTTGACGTGAGGTACAAAGAATAAAAAGTTTGTGAAGTCACGATTTCAGTTGGTAAGATATGGTATCGAGTGTGGGGCAGACCCCACGAAGCCATGGACCCAAACTGTCAGCAAGGCACTGTTCAAGCTGGTGGTGGCTCCGTAATGGTGTGGGCAACTGTTTTTTCATGGCATGGAGTTATCTCTGGTGCGACTGGACCAACATTGACTGGAAATGCTTATGTTCAGCATTGGAGATCACTTGCAGCCATTCATGGACTTCATGTACCCAAACAACGAATTTTTATGGATGACAATTGCGCCATCACCGGGCCACAACTGTTCGCGATTGGTTTGAAGAACATTCTGGACAATTCCAACGAATGATCTGGCCACCTAGATCGCCCGACATGAATCCCATCGAGCATTTATGGGACATCATCGAGAGGTCTGTTCGTGCCCAAAACTGCACCATCAAGCTTTCACAATTATGGACGTCTATCGAGACAGCATGGCTCAATATTCCTGCAGAAGACTTCCAACGACTTGTTGAGTCCATGCCAATCGAGTTGCTGCACGTCGCCGGGCGGAAGGAGGGCCGACACGATATTAAGAGGTATCCCATGACTTTTGTCACTTCAGTGTATTTTGCTGGTTATCAATTCACGCATGATAAGAAATTGGAGTAGACATATGAAAATAATCGAACAAATAAATAAAATATATATATTATTTTATTTATTTGTTCGATTATTTTCATAGTAAGAAATTGTTATAATTACATTTCCAAACACATTTTAGACAGTTTCAAGAAGGATTTTCCGTATTAGAATCTTGAATAATATTGAATTAAAAAAGTGATATGATTCATATATTGCTCATATTATTTAACTCGAAAATATCAAAATCATTATGGCTACGAAGGATGTAAAATAATTTTTTTAGGCAAAGATGGTGCAAATGATAAAAATGCAACAAACACTATGATTGCAAGCATGCAATAATTAATTCATTATGCAATAATTCATTACCATTGCACTTAATTATTATCATAGCAAGCAACTGCATCCTTAATTTTCATTGCAAGTAACTGCAATAATTAATTATCATTGCAAGCAACTGCAAGTAGCCGTTAGTCACAGACAATGATCATATGCATTAGCATATGATATTAGGTAGCAATCACCTACATGTGCGTTTGAAATATTCAACAAAAGCAATCAACAACAGCAATCATACAGAATTATAAATTAACTTCATGAAAAGAATTCTTAGGGTTGCTGTTTTATCAAAATCATTGGAGCATTAAAAATAAATACAGAATTGCATAATATTTTTATACATGAAAACGCATATACCAAAATTACATAATCAATCTACACCATCTCTGTTACGACTGCAAAATATTTCACTTCGAATTTGCTGTTTTATCACCAAATCATTGAGCATTATACGTTATGCGATGACAACAAATGTATTTTTGTTATTGCATTGTGTGAAATATATTTTTATTTACTGCGTTGATTCTGATATGCAAATATCTTCTATTACTTAAACATGGTGACTAGAAAATCATTTGCACCATTATATAAACAAAATTAAATTTCTAAGTTTTTCGTTTTATTTGAAAATAAACTATTTAATTATTTCGTTTTCAACAAGCTTTTCAAGAAATGAAACAGTTATACAATAAATTATAGTGCTTTTATAATGTGTTTAAATGTTTTTCCCATACTTGCACTTGGCTCTGTTTACGAAACATTATCTCTGCAATTCTAGCTAAATCTTTTTATTTATTTCACACTTTGCAATCTGAAAAGGCTTACTCCAATTCCTTATAATGCGTAAATTGATAATCAGCAAAAAATTTGTAACAATTACAGGCATCATTAGATTAAGTAACTAAAGTGCTAATTTTATGGTTGGAGAGCTGGCTTCGAATGATTTGTAGACGAGATAGCACGTCAGGAAAGATAAGTTCTTTTAAATAACTGTTAATATCAGTAATAATAACATACAATCCACTGCTAAAGTGCAATGCTATGCAATCCACAGTAGAAAATAGTGTGATCATCTTCTTTTGCAGATTACGCAGTTTAAAAAGCGCAATAATTCAATAACCTTTAATAAGAGGTTTAAAGATGCAACATTCTCCTTAGACAGAAGGTACTAAATTAATCCTGAATAACAATATACTATAAATAATGACTTTGTTTTCAGTTTTAAAAACAAACTATAATAGCGTAAAATAATTTTATTTATTTATTATAACTGGATATATTTACTTGGCTTACACTGTAAATTGGTTGCCCAAAGATATATCATTTCCTCGGCTTTATCTAAATAAAAACTTGCAAATTTATAAACATTTGTGCATTTATTTCCTTTTGTTCCACTCTAAACAATCCGAAACAAGGATGCCAATGCCACGACTATTGTGTTGTCTGTCATTGTTTTTTTAAGAGACAATTTTATAAATCATTACATAACTTTTTGAAAAGTAAAACCAATTGTAATTTGTATTTGCTAATTTGCAAATAACATTCATTTTGCATTTCAATTAATCGAATTTTGTAAAATTAAATTTGTAAATTACAACATTTATTTTGCAATTCAATTAATTGAATTTTTTTATTGAATTTGCAAATTAACATACAGCCTTCATTTTGCATCTCAATTGTTAATTTGCAAATAACATTCATTTTGAATTTTAATTGTTACTTTGTCTTTACCCTGCTAAAATTGTGAACAAAATTAACCGAAAAATTTACATCTACGATTCTTGTTTAAGGGTCAATAAAATGTTAATAACAAAACATTAATAATGGCCATTTGTACAGATTTTGGTTAGCTAATTAAAAGTAACAAAAATCTATAAAACATTTTCTGATAATACAATGTAAACCCTAATTTCAATTAATCTAAATAACCTGACGCTGTGAGCTACTTTTAACTGTCCTTACACAAGACCAAAACGGCTCTTAAAAAGTCTGTTCGAAGCTGTTCAAGTTTTAACATAGTTTCGCCTTCAGTGAGTACAGAATATACTGCAGACCTTGTTCAAAATTCACTGTTTCGAAAATGCTTTTAATAACGAAGCGGCTTTTCGATAATCGGATATGCTCAAAATGGAGCTGTTAGCTTAGATGGAGGAGCGCGCAGAAAACACTCGACATATTTTATATTGGCTTATAAATTAAAGTGAAATTCCTCTCTCGACGAAGGTAAATCAAAGTATGATAGACTGCATGCAGCGCTCATGTAACGGATGGTGAAACTGGCGACATTGGATATTAAATTGAATTCGGATTGTATATAGTAATATCCGTTTAGTAATCTCCAGTTAGAAATTATAAACATTTTATACATTATTGTTAAATTTGGAGGAATTGATTATGAAAAAAAAAAGAAAGATTACAATGTTAACTATTCAAAAAGATATTTGTAAAGATAGTCAAGGCATATAAAACATTTGAAATTTAAAATAATGTATCTTTTTTATGCCCAACTTTTATTTTTGGAAATAATCGTTAAAACTATCAAATAATCAAAATGAATATCTTATGACATGAATAAATTTTCTTATAATTGACTATTTAATGTTTAAACTAACAATATGATAATGAAAATAAAATTGACCAAAAAATATAAAAATTTCTCTAATGATTGGTAGTTTGAATCTTGACGGTGACATGGGTGTTTGTTAGTAGTTCGGAATCCACTCAGAACTACTGTCGGCTCCTGGTCTGTTTAGCCCTGAACTTGGCTTTCAATTATTATTTTTCAAATAAAACATTCATTTTGCATCTCAATTGTAAATTTGCAAATAACATTCATTTTTCATTTCAATTGTTAATTTGCTTCTATATTGCTTCTTCTTAATCAAAATTGTTAAATTGTTAAAACTAATTTAATCAAAATTGTGAACAAAGTTAACTTAGAAATTTATTTCTACCATTGTTTAAGTGTGAATAAATTTTAATAATAAAAATTTAATAATGGTCATTCGTATAGATTTTGGTTAGCTAATTAAAAGTAACAAAAATCTATAAAACATTTCCTGATAATGTAGATGTAAAGTTTAATTTCGAGTAATTAAAATAACTTGCCGCTATGAGCTACTTTTAACCGTCCCCTACACTAGACCAAAACGGCTCTTAACCTGTTCGAAGCTGTTAAAGTTTTAACATAGTTTCGCCTTCAGTGAGTACAGAATATAGTGCAGACCTTGCTCAGAGTTCATTGTTTCGAAAGTGCTTTTAATAACGAAGCAGCTTTTCGATAATCGGATATTTCCAAAATGGAGCTCTTAGCTTAGATGGAGGAGAAAACACTCCACAGATTTTATATTGGCTTATAAATTAAAGTGAAATTCCTCTCTCTACAAAAGTAAATCAAAGTAGGATAGACTGCATGCAGCGTTCATGTAACGGATTGTGAAAATGGCGACAGCAGTATATTTAATGGGCATTGTGTACTAAATTGAATTCGGACTGTATGTAGTAATATCCGTTTAGTAATCTTTGTCTCCAGTTAGAAACTATAAACATTTTGTAGTAATTGTTAAATTTGGAGGAATTGGTTATGTAAAATAATAAGAACAATTAAATTTTTAATTATTCAAAAAGATACTTTGTATTCAAGAAATATTAAACATTTGAAATTTAAAATAATTCAACTTTTTTTTAATACTCAATTATTATTACTGGATATGATTATTAAAAAAAAACAAATAATCAAAATAAATATCTGATCTCGGCATGAACAAATTTTCTTATAACTGACTATTTATTGTTTAAACTAACAATATGATAATGAAATTAAAATTGACCCAAAAAATAATGATTGGTAGTTTGAATCTTGATGGTGGCATGGGTGTTTTGTTAGTGGTTCGGAATCCACTCTAAACTACTGTAGGTCCTGGCTGTTTAGCCCTGAACTTGGCTTTCAATTATTAATTTTCAAATAAAAACTTTCATTTTGCATCTCAATTGTTAATTTGCTTCTATATTAATTTTCTTAAATTTAATTCAAATTAAAAACAAAATTAACATAAAAATTTACTTTTACCATTCTTGTTTAAGTGTCAATAAATTTTAATAATGAATCATTAATAAAGGTAATTTGTATAGATTTTGGTTATCTAATTAAATGTAACAAAAAATCTATAGCGTATTTTCTGTCAATATAATGCAAAGCTTAATTTCGAATAATTTAAGTAACCTGCCACTGTAAGCTATATTAACTGGCCCCTACACTAGACCAAAACGGCTGTTAAACAGTCTGTTCAGAGCTGTTAAAGTTTTAACATAGTTTCGCCTTCAGTGAGTGCAGAATATAGTGCAGACCTTGCTCAGAGTTCACTGTTTCGAAAGTGCTTTTAATAACGAAGCAGCTTTCCGATAATCGGATATGCCCAAAATGGAGCCATTAGCTTAGATGGAGGAGGAAACACTCGACAAATTTTATATTGGCTTATAAATTAAAGTGAAATTCCTCTCTCTACAAAGATGAATCAAAGTAGGATAGACTGCTTGCAGCGCTCATGTAACGGATTGTGAAAATGGTGACTGCAGTATATTTAATGCACATTGGATATTAAATTGAATTCGGATTGTATGCGGTACTATCCGTTTAGTAATTTTTGTCTCCAGTTAGAAATTATAAACATTTTGTAGTAATTGTTAAATTTGGAGGAATTGGTTATGTAAAATAATAAGAACAATTAAATTTTTAATTATTCAAAAAGATACTTTGTATTCAAGAAATATTAAACATTTGAAATTTAAAATAATTCAACTTTTTTTTAATACTCAATTATTATTACTGGATATGATTATTAAAAAAAAACAAATAATCAAAATAAATATCTGATCCTGGCATGAACAAATTTTCTTATAACTGACTATTTATTGTTTAAACTAACAATATGATAATGAAATCAAAATTTACCCCTCTCCAAAAATTTTTTTTCCTAATGATTAGTATAGATTTTTAATATAAAAATAAAATAAAATTTTGATATCATTAGATACGATTATAAAAAGATCAAATAATCTAAATAAATATCTGATATTGACATGAACAAATTTTCTTATAACTTTCGAATAACAAATAACTTTCTAACCTTTACTTATAACAATTGTTGAAACTAACAATATGATATGATACGATATGATAATATGATAATGAGAACAAAAATGATAATATGATCATTAATATCATCATATTATATAAAATGGAAACAAAATTGACTCCAATAATATAAAAATTTCTCTAATTATTGGTATAGATTTTTAACATAAAAATAAAATAATATTTTAGATATTATTGGCTATTATTATTAAAAAGATCAAATAATCAAGATAAATATCTAATAGTGGAATGTACAAATTTTCTTATAACCGACAATTGTTTAAACTAACAATATGATAATGAAACCAAAATTGAC
Source organism: Caerostris darwini (assembly GCA_021605075.1). Lineage (NCBI taxonomy): Eukaryota > Metazoa > Arthropoda > Arachnida > Araneae > Araneidae > Caerostris > Caerostris darwini. The sequence continues at coordinate 20,676 of BPLQ01001021.1, forward strand.
CCTAATAATATAAAAATTTCACTAAAGATTGCTATAGATTTTAATATAAAAATAAAAGATCTTGGATATTATTGGATGATTATTAAAAAGATCAAATAATCAAAATAACGGTTTGACAGTGGCATTAAAATTTTTCTTATATCTAACTATTTATTGTTTAAACTGATAACATAAAAATGAAAACAAATTTGACCCAAAAAAGTCTGTTCGAAGCTGTTAAAGTTTTAACATAGTTTCGCCTTCAGTGAGTACAGAATGTAGTGCAGACCTTGCTCAGAGTTCACTGTTTCGAAAGTGCTTTTAATAACGAAGCAGCTTTCCGATAATCGGATATGCCCCAAATGGAGCTATTAGCTTAGATGGAGGAGGAAACACTCGACAGATTTTATATTGGCTTATAAATTAAAGTGAAATTCCTCTCTCTACAAAGGTAAATGAAAGTAGGATAGACTGCATGCAGCGTTTCATGTAACGGATTGTGAAAATGGCGACAGCAGTATATTTAATGTGCATTGTGTACTAAATTGAATTCGGATTGTATGTAGTAATATCCGTTTAGTAATCTTTGTCTCCAGTTAGAAGTTATAAACATTTTGTCGTAATTGTTAAATTTGGGGGAATTGGTTATGTATTAAAATTAAGTAATTTTAACTATTGTAAAAGATACTTTGTAAAGATATTTTCAAAATTTTTTAAATATTTAAAATTAAAATTAATCTATTCTTTTTTTATGCCCAATTATTATTATTGGTTATGATTATTAAAAATATCAATAATTAAAATAAATATCTGATTTTGCCATGAAAAAAATTTCTTATAATTGACTATTTATCGTTTAAACCAGGGGTCTCCAAACTGCCGCCCGCGGGCCAAATCCGGCCCGCAGGAAGATTCTATCCGGCCCGCGGATAGAATTTTAATTTTCCGGTCCGAGGCAAATTAAAAGAAATATATATTTATACATTATTTATCCATCTCTTTTTCTACTTTGATTCAATATTATTTTTTTTCTTCCTTTTTTTCAAAGGACTGATGATCTTTTTACTTTCTCTATTTTTGTTCTACAAAACCTAAATCGACGGAAATAGCAAGCACAGACAGCTTTCAATCGGAAAGGATTTGCAAGTTGAATTAATTGAGTTACATTCTAACAATCATCTTCAAGCAGTTGTTTCTAAATATGCCAAAGTTAGAGTTTTGCAAATCAATATCGAAAGTAGGTTTCCCAAATTCAATATCTCACGGCCAGAAAATCAGTGATGTGTTTGCTTCATCTTATATATGTGAACAAGTATTTTCAAGTATTATATATGTGAACAAGTATTTCAAGTATTTTCAACTATGAATGTAGAAAAGAATTATTTCAGAAGTAGACTGACAGATGAGCATTGAGCCTCGTTCCTTAGAATCAGTGCATCTCACTTGGAACCTCACTATAAGGAACTTTTAAAAATGAAATCGCAATTTCATTCATCTCATTAACATATTTAAATTGTAATACTTGTATAGTGTTTTTAAAATTTTAGCAAAATTTTTCTTGGCCCGCCAAACTTTTTTTTTTTTTCAATTTTTGGCCCGGGACCGAAAAAGTTTGGAGACCCCTGGTTTAAACTAACAATATGATGATATTCAAGAAATATAAAACGTTTGAAATTTAAAATAATTTATCATCATTTTTATACCCAATTATTATAATTGGATATGTTTATTAAAAATATCAAATAATTAAAATAAATATCTGATCTTGGAATGAACAAATTTTCTTATTACTGACTATTTATTGTTTAAACTAACAATATGATAATGAAAAAAAATTGATTCAAAAGATATATTCATTTCTTTAATGACAGGTATAGACTTTTAATATAAAAATAAAATACTAATATTTTCTGATTAATATTTTAAATTCTTAAAAATTCCTTTTAATGTTAAAGCAATTGCTAGTTTAAATCGTTATCTTTAAAATATAAAACAAATTGCATTTATTTTAACCTAAATGTCATCATTAGAATAAGTGTATGAATGCTATTTGCTATGCTTTTTTTTTAAATGTCGAAATTGTTTTACAGAATAGTTTTGTTGCTACAGTAAAAATGCTGTCAAAATTATTAAATAGTAAAAATATTTCAACTTCCGAACGGAAATAAAATTTCAATTTTATTGCTCATAAAAAGCAATCCGACAAGACTTCTAAAAACACTTTTTTTATGAGTTTTCTAAAAATATCGTTTTACTTCCTGCTAATGGAATATCTACTTTAGCTGCATAAAATTGCACAAAAATACATAAAAATAAGAAACAAAGTAGCAAAATTGGAAGATAAAAATTAAAAAAATGTTTTCAAAATCTCACTATTTAAACTGAAAATTTTGATTTGCAAAAAGAATATTTTGTTCAGTTCTATTTATTAAAACGATATATTTTAAATGGAAATGATAAGATATTTCAGTTTTGTTGTATTTATATATTTGTGATATTTGTTGGCAACACCATCATTATTTCTGATATTAAGTTTCAATTGTAAATATGACAAACGTTCAATATTGTTTTTGAAATAATAAAGGAATAATAGAGAGTTTTTGCATACCGTACGTTAGTTACCGTAGGACGTCCGTTAACTTTTTCTCCCTAGCGCGCATGCTCATAGGAAACATTATTCAGATACGCATGAGCATGCGCGTTAGGGGAAAGATTTAAGGCATTATTTAAAAACGAAAAATTGTGTTGCTTCTTGACAAGCTAAATGAAAAAAAAAAAATAATAATAATAATATTGTATTCACTTTTTTTTATAACTACTTTAAAAAGGAATATGACATTAGAGAGTTTTTGCATACCGTACGTTAACCGTAGGACGTCCGTTAGCTTTTCGCGCAAATAGCAGTCAAAAACGGTACCTTATTTTCGATTCCTATTTAATTATTTTAATTGGTGATGAGATATAACCTGTGCTTCAATAAAATAAACTCCTAACTTAAAATGAATAGTGGTTAGCTACATGAATTTATTCGGAATTTTACTTTTGATTTTATATAGTGACTTTTTAGGTATTCTCAATATGAATGCTGAACAGTTAATAATACTGCTTTTTGAATGCAACAACTGTTTCTTGAAAAATTGTCGTCTGCTGAAAAACCAGAAGTTACAAGCAATTCAGATTCTAATAGAAGATCAGAAAATTCTATATTATTTCAAACTTTCGATTATTTCGATTGTAAAAGAATTCTTCAAATTTTATCAACAACGTTTTGAAAATTTCTTAGAAATGAAAAAAAAAAATCGCTTGAAAATAAAAAAAACTATGTGCTAAAATTCTTCTTAACATAATTAATGTATAGCACCAATTGAGTTATCTGCATTGGCTTATGCAATTACTCCAAACAAGCTGGTGAACTCATAATTGCATTTGAAACTCATCACTGTAAAAAATATAGATTAAAAATATTCTTGTGTTAAAACATAAATTCTTATGAACATATCAAGCTGAAAACAAACAATTACTGATAATTCTTGAAACTTACAAAATTAATTGTCATGGACTTTGAAAGAAATCATATTATTAATGACTCTAATGAAAAATTAACAAAATTTCAAGACATCGATGTCACAAACGTGAAGAACACGAAACACGCCATTCTAGTCGCAGGTTCTAGTTCAAACAAATTTTCAAACCAGATCGTGAGACAATCATTCAAAGTCGTGGTTTAGAATCGACTGAGAAAAAAAATCTTTGTTTCCATCGTGGCCGAAATAATAATCTCGCCAAGGATTGTAGATGTGATAAAAATATGTTTCATTGCAATTTGCGTAAAAACTGACATTTACAGAAAATATGCATTAAAATTCTACCAGAAGAAGAAGAAGGGAGGAAGGAACAGTGATAGATCAATCGTGTTTGCTGTCAACCATTTTTTCAGCAGTTGACCCTTGACAAAAATCTTTCATCTCAGCACGAAATTGCCTCTATCGATATGTCACATTTTTTAACTGCATTTGACTACGAGGTTATTTTCAAGAATATTGAGAACGTCAATGCCCCCTAAAAGATTCTATAAATAACATAATAATTAAAGAAAGAAATCAAGTGTATATGATTCCGATAAATAAAATCCACCGGAGAGTTTGACTGCTGATACAATCTGTAAAGCAGCAGATATTGATAAACAGTCATTGTGCATAAAAAAAAAGAAATTAAATACAATTTAGAAATTTCGTATAAAGGCATCATGGAAGATAGAATATTAAAAGGACACCTAGTATTCCTACCAAGGACCCTACAGAAATCTGTATTACATAAACTGCATCGAACACATATTGGCGTAACAAAAATGAATTAACTAGTTGTACAATATGCCTATTGGAAAGGGATTGGCATAAACATTGAGTGTATTTCAAGAACATGCGTATAGCATGTACTGAAATGAAGACAAATCCCTTAAAATCTGAAATACATCCCTGTAATACACCTAAAGAAAATTGGGATATCAGGCATATAGACTACGTTTCCAAAATTATTATATTTTTAATAGTTTTTGATACAAAATCAAGATGGTTTGAGATTAAAATTAGTCGCAATGGTCGAACTACTGATTTTATAAAAGAAATGCTTGGCAATATTTTTTACTGTACATTGGCTATACACTCGTTAAGGTTTCAGATACGGCCACAATTCTATAAAAGAAATGCTTGACGATATTTTTTACTGTACATGGCTGTCCATACGTTAAAGTTTCAGATAAGGTCACAATTTTCGTAAGTCAGCAGTTATAGTTAAAACTGTGCCAGAAATGGAATTTTTTAAAATCACAAAGCCCCAAATCACCCATCTACCAATGGATAAGCAAAAATATATGACACTAAAAAAAAAAAAAAAAAACGCCCCAAAACGATGACACAGAATCCAATGTCCATGTATGCTAAAGTAAAAGAAGTTTTATTTAGTTATCGAGCAACTTCCTTAATAAATATAGCAGAAATGTACTTATAACGTAATTTTCGTATGCAACTTGATGCTATTCGACCAGTGAAACACATACAAAATACAGAATGCGAAATTAGTTCCAGACAAATAAGCGTGGGGGAATGGGCACAAGATGAATTAAACATTCAAATTCATGTGCAGTTTCCCTTTTAAGCGTGGTAGAATTGTTCTATTTATATATTTGTTTTATTCAGGTGGCAACAACATCATTGTTTCTGATATTAAGTTTGATTTGTAAATAGTATGGCAATAGTTCAATCGTGTTTGTGAAATAATAAGGTAAATTCCAAAAATGGAATCGTATTTTCAATTCATATTCAACTATTTTAAATTTCAATATTTTAAACTATATTTTGCACAGCAGGAGTTGATTCTCAAAACGGAAAATACACATTATTTTCTTTCTATTTATGGTTTGTAGAACGAATGTATTCGTTCCCTACAATTCATTTTCTCAAGAAGAATACGGTTAGCTAATCTAATATAGTAATCAAAACCATACATTTTAAATTCAAAAGTATAATGAACTCGGAAAAAAAACTTTTAAAAATTGAGAATCCCACACAAATCTAGTAATTTTCTAGTATAGCGTTTTTCTGAACTTCATAATGTTGTATAAACTATTTTATTAATGTTGATTTTGATTTTAAAATGTTTTAATAAAATAGATATACTATTAAGATTATTGTTGAGAATAGAGCAATTTGTTTGCATTAGTTATTTGCAGAAAGAAATTTTGTTTGAAATAGGGAAATGATGTTTTGTTAAATTTCAATGTAAAAAATCCTATTTAACACAAAATTAATAACAGTCAATTTCTAAACTAATACTATTTTTCTATCAATAAATTAGTATCGATATAATTAGTATGTTTTTGTTAAAATCAAAATAATTTTGTATACATAATTATTTACAACTTTTCTTGAGTATGAATTTACCAAAAATACATCACATTATCAAATGAATTCTTAATAAATAAATTAGAAGCTGTAAGAAAATATTAAAGTATCATCAAATTTTCAAGTATTTAGTTAATAAATTTGCAACTATAAAATACGATGCTAACAAGAATTTCGGCGAAATTACTAGAAATAATTAGAATGAGGCGAAGACTGGTAACTTGATATTCAAGAAAACTCTAAATAATTAGTGAAAATTTCTTGAAATTCACAAGCACGAGGTATTCTAAATAAGGGATCTAATTGAGATTGTGTATTAAAGCAGTGGGAGTGGTGGGAGTCTATTTTAATATTTTTTTCTTTTGCACTGATTAATTATGTCTATTAAAAGATGATATTTAATACGAAACTTTGTTTTAGAAAGTGACTTCATTTAGCTCTCTATTAATAGATATTAAAGAATCTACCTCCATAATAAAAAATTAGAAAATCACGCAATATATATAAAGGAAGAAAGAGTGATAGAAATAGGTAGATTTACATAGATTAGCTATATAGACATAGATAGATAGATTAGCTATATAGACATAGATAGATAGATTAGCTATATAGACATAGATAGATAGATTAGCTATATATACATAGATAGATAGATTAGCTATACAGACATTGATAGATAGATAGATTAGCTATTTAGACATAGATAGATAGATTAGCTATATAGACATAGATAGATAGGTTAGCTATATAGACATAGATAGATAGGTTAGCTATATAGACATAGATAGATTAGCTATTTAGACATAGATAGATTAGCTATATAGACATAGATAGATTAGCTATATAGACATAGATAGATTAGCTATATAGACATAGATTAGCTATATAGACATAGATTAGCTATATAGACATAGATAGATTAGCTATATAGATATAGATAGACAGATTAGCTACATAGACATAGATAGACAGATTAGCTATATAGACATAGATAGACAGATTAGCTATATAGACATAGATAGATAGATATAGTGAGCGGTACAATTCACAATGAACTTATTAAATTAAAATTGAATTATGCTCAATTCAAATTACTTTGATGCAAATATAAGTTGTGTTTGCTTTAAAAACATCCTTTTTCATAAATCAGTTAAATATGTAAATAGTCGAAATGAATTGCAACCAGAAGTTTCGATAATAAAATTTGTTTTTCCAACCTTAGGCTAACAATACATCAAAATAAACAAATTTAGACAATAAAATTATAATTGAACTTAATGCAATTGCTATCAGATTCTGTAAAATTTATTTGTACATAATTCAAAACGTAACTCACACAAATCCTCTTATAGCACCAAAGAGAGAGAAAACCATAAAACCAATAAACAAAATTTGTCTTTTCTTCCAAAAATTCAACGTTTTTCCAACCCTACTTGTTAAAAACGGAATAATGGATTTGGGAAAAAAAATACATATATACTTTCTTCTTCAACTAGAATTTACATTTCTTGGATGAAAAATAAAACCATTTGACCAAACAAAATTTCTTGAACCATTCGCACAGGTACACTTGGAGGAACGGTTCGATATATCTTATGCTCTAAAGAATACACAGCGGCAATTTAATAGAGAGAAAATATCTTACAACTGAATTTTAAATTTCTGAAACAAGATCTACTTTAGTATTCAAAGAAAGGGGTGGCTTGATTGAGGAATTTGTCCTGAAAAAAAAATATTTATAAAAGAACAATTGTGTGTCGGGTTGGCAGCACTGATTGAGGAATTGATAGTCAAATACTATAGGAATCTCCTAGATTTGCAATTTGAGGAAAACAATCTCTTGGTGCTGGGGAGCTTTTTTTTTGTATGTTTTTGTTTGTTGAATAGAAGTGCCCGTAAGGTATTTTGTACCAATGATGATAATGCATTCGATGCATTATAAAATGGGAATATTTCATAGCTCATATTTTCAGAAAGATGATAAGTTATGATTTCTAAGAGAAAACAATGAAATAAAGCAATTAATTTCATAGTTATATACGAATTAGTTATTACGATCTAGTTATTTACGCATCAATTATTACGATCTACTTATTTACGAATCAATTACTACGATCTAGTTAATTACGAATTTTTTATTTCTATTTACATATTTTCAAATTAGTTATAACGATCCAATGATTTATGAATTAGTTATAACGATCCAGTTATTAACGAATTGGTTGAAACGATCCAGTTATTGACGAATTGGTTGAAACGATCCAGTTAATGACGAATTGGTTGAAACGATCTAGTTATTGACGAATTGCTTAAAACGATACAGTTATTGACGAATTGGTTGAAACGATCCAATTATTGACGAATTGGTTAAAACGATCCAGTTATTGACGAATTGGTTAAAACGATCCAGTTATTGACGAATTGGTTGAAACGATCCAATTATTGACGAATTGGTTAAGACGATACAGTTATTGACGAATTGGTTAAAACGATCCAGTTATTGACGGATTGGTTAAAACGATCCAGTTATTGACGAATTGGTTGAAACGATCCAATTATTGACGGTGGTTGAAACGATACAGTTATTGACGAATTGCTTAAAACGATACAGTTATTGACGAATTGGTTGAAACGATCCAGTTATTGACGAATTGGTTAAGACGATACAGTTATTGACGAATTATTTAAACGATACAGTTATTGACGAGGTGGTTGAAACGATACAGTTATTGACGAATTGGTTGAAACGATACAGTTATTGACGAGGTGGTTGAAACGATCCAGTTATTGACGAATTGGTTGAAACGATACAGTTATTGACGAATTGCTTAAAACGATACAGTTATTGACGAATTGGTTGAAACGATCCAATTATTGACGAATTGGTTGAAACGATCCAGTTATTGACGAATTGGTTGAAACGATCCAGTTATTGACGAATTGGTTAAAACGATCCAGTTATTGACGAATTGGTTAAGACGATACAGTTATTGACGAATTGGTTAAAACGATACAGTTATTGACGAATTGGTTGAAACGATACAGTTATTGACGAATTGGTTGAAACGATACAGTTATTGACGAATTGGGTGAAACGATACAGTTATTGACGAATTGGTTAAGACGATACAGTTATTGACGAATTGGTTAAAACGATCCAGTTATTGACGAATTGGTTGAAACGATCCAATTATTGACGAATTGGTTAAGACGATACAGTTATTGACGAATTGGTTAAAACGATCCAGTTATTGACGAATTGGTTAAAACGATCCAGTTATTGACGAATTGGTTGAAACGATCCAATTATTGACGAATTGGTTGAAACGATACAGTTATTGACGAATTGCTTAAAACGATACAGTTATTGACGAATTGGTTGAAACGATCCAATTATTGTCGAATTGGTTTGAAACGATCCAGTTATTGACGAATTGGTTAAAACGATCCAGTTATTGACGAATTGGTTAAAACGATCCAGTTATTGACGAATTGGTTAAGACGATACAGTTATTGACGAATTGGTTAAAAACGATACAGTTATTGACGAATTGGTTGAAACGATACAGTTATTGACGAATTGGTTGAAACGATACAGTTATTGACGAATTGGTTGAAACGATCCAGTTATTGACGAATTGGTTGAAACGATACAGTTATTGACGAATTGCTTAAAACGATACAGTTATTGACGAATTGGTTGAAACGATCCAATTATTGACGAATTGGTTGAAACGATCCAGTTATTGACGAATTGGTTAAAACGATCCAGTTATTGACGAATTGGTTATAACGATCCAGTTATTGACGAATTGGTTAAGACGATACAGTTATTGACGAATTGGTTAAAACGATACAGTTATTGACGAATTGGTTGAAACGATACAGTTATTGACGAATTGGTTGAAACGATCCAGTTATTGACGAATTGGTTGAAACGATAAAGTTATTGACGAATTGGTTGAAACGATCCAGTTATTGACGAATTGGTTGAAACGATCCAGTTATTGACGAATTAGCTATGACGATCTAGTTATTGACGAATTAGTTATAACGATCCAGTTATTGACGAACCAGTTATAACGATCTAATGATTCACGAATTAGTTATCACGATCTAATTATTTACGAATTAATTATCACGATCTAGTTATTAAACGAATAATTTCATTTCTACTTTTTTATATTATTTGCAATGAAACAAATAATTTCATTCTAAATAATTTAAACAAAAATTTTTCCTCTAAAAATTTAAATTAAACATTATTATAAACTTTTAATGAAAGACATTGCATATAATATTTTCAGGATATATAATAATAAGCAGACATTTAAAATATGTTACATGCTTAAAATTAAAAATATAGATTTATAGTAACTACAAAAAGTGCCAAAATCATTAAATATTCTATATAAATTTAATAAGGATGTTAATTCGTAATACAATTTAGCAATGTTTACATAAATATGCAAGAACGTATCCTTATATAAAACGTATAATAATAGCAAAAAGATAATAACTCTCATATGGCAAAATGTTTATAAATATAAAATCATTTCTCCAAGCACCAATTCAACATGGCATCATTCAAAAATGAGTGGAAGTTAGTAAAATTAATTAGATATTAAAATATGATTTCTAAGTATTATTTTTATAAATCTCTAATAATTTAAACTTACATGTATAATTTTAACAGTATTATATTATATATTAAAATAATTAATGAATCTAATAAAATTATTGACGTTTTCTAAGAAATTTTTTTTAAAATACAACAGTACTTTTCATAGTCCAGGTTATAGACTGCATCAACTTTTTGGACTGTTTGAAACCGAAATAATCGAATATCTAAATATGTATAAAAATTGATAGTTGGTTAAAAAAAAAAGTTTCCCTGATTTTCAGTAAACAAAAAGAGATTACTTTTAATTAAGGCACTTGAATTCATTAAATGAATATTAAAAAACTTTTATTCTCTTAAAATTGAAGTATTGATGTTTGCACAATTTTTTTTTTTTTTTTTTTTTTTTTTGAATTAACTGCTTTTGTTCTCTAATATACATTTCATGTGGCTGAATCATTCTCGTCTTTTCTTTTCGTACTCATTTCTTTTTTTTTTATTAATGGAATTGAAATTTAATTGAAATAAGTAAATTTTTCTGTACATTTACACGTTGAAAATTAATACATCGCCGAAGTTCACAAATATCTTCTGCTTGCTAGTATCCTCTGCATACTACATACATACTTCATATCTTACATACACATTTAGACGTTGAATGGGGAAACAACGATATCGGTGGTTTACATTTTCGCTGAGACTAGCTACATACATATACAACGGGGAATTCCCGAAAAAATAATATATTGTATCGCATAATTTTGAACAGTCTGGTGGTTTTAAATCAAAACTAGGCAATGCGAGGTTTTTGCAATACATCTTTATAGTAAAAAATTTTAACAAAAGATTACCATATCTAAGTGGTCGATACAATATTGCTAAGGGTCAATTAGGCGGCAGATAAAAAAATGGAAAGCATCTTATAAGGATTACATTTAATTTGGTTGAAGTTTATGTCCATCTTGAATGGCAACGCAATTTTAAGTACATTGTGGGAATAATGACAGTAATATAATATAACCTGTAATATAGGGTGATGTCATAATAATAGTAAATTGCTTAATATGTAATATATATTTAAAAAAAAAGAAAAAGAAATTAAAAACTATAACAAAATTTATGCCAAAAACGAAACCTATCCCTTTAATATTTAAACAACATGATAATGTAGACAAAACTGTAAACCAAATACAACATAAATATAAAATGAATATTCTAAAAAACTCATGTGACTTATTAATGGTAATGGTAAAAAAGAAGCAATAAATAACAAGGGGAGAGAAAAGAGAAAGATATTGAATGGATCAACAGTTTAAAGTTTGTCTCCTTCTGTCATAATCATTGGATTAATACAGATGCAGGGTTATCATTATTAAAAGATTGCTTATTAAATATATTAAAATATAGAAAGTAGGGATGTTTTTATAAATTATAATTGAATGCATTTACAAGATGGAAAAGGGAAAATTTGCATTTCAAAATTTGATGTTTAAAAATATTTATTTCAGTCAACTATTTTTAAACTTGCAAATAGATGAGATGGTTTTACTTCTTTTTTTTTACCTCCTTTTAAAAATTAAAAATTTATTAAAAAAACTGGATTAATATGTAACGATTTCAAAGATATGAAATTTTCTCTATGGGATTTGAAACAAATTTTAAACTTTATTGATATTTCTATGCTAATCTAATCAAAAGTATTTACGAATTAATGCCAAGAAACTAAAATCTGTAAATAAAACTATTAAGTTTATTTATTTCAAAATAGATAATTATCATATTAAATGTACTCTTTGTCAACAGATGGCAGCAGAGACTTATTGGTACATCAGATAGAGAAACGTGCAACTGACATTTAGGACCGCTGATAGAAAAAGATTTTAAATCAAAATTTTAGATATAAAAAATTAAATATCTAAAACAGATAGATGTATTCATTGTTACATAATAATATTTAATTATTTATAGAATTATGAATTAATGTAAATTAAATTTATGTTTTATACTTGTTATAAAGGTTTTATTAGATTAACTTTCATTTAAGAGAATAAAGCCTGTTCCTTTAATTCCGTTACGAACAAAATTTTATTCATTATTTAAATTTTATTTATTATAAGTTGAAAAAAATATATTGTTTTCCAATAAAACTGATGTCTCATAAAATCAGTTTTAAAAATTGAATTGCTTTCTTAATAAGATTTGTATGATGAGCTTTATATTGCTCATTGTAATTAAATTAGTTGCATTAAAATCAATCAATTTGCAGTTTTCTTAAATTAAGATATTCATTATAATTTAAGAATGTTTTGTGTAGTAAAATTATAATGATTGTGAAAAAGTTAAAATAAATAGAATAACTTCTTATTTTTTGTATTGAGAAAATAAATATATAAATAAATATGAAAGTGAATATTATATTAAGTTAATATAAATATTAAATAAATTATATTAATTAAATATGCCCATGGATTAATTAACTACACATAAATCAAACATCATAAAGAGGAAATTCTTTGAAAGTCATTGCTGTATAAAAACTTACTCGTTAAATTTAGTTCATAACACTTAAAATATACTAACGTACACTTTTGGAATATATTTCACATAGCGGGGCTGAGAACAGAGCCATCGGAATTCTACCTTATCGTTAAAAAAATGAATAAATAATTGGTAAAAAGTATTTTAGGAAAATAAATCTTTTGTACATTAAATGTGACACATGATTGTGGGACAAAGGATGACACACAGAATAAAGTAAGACATATTACATAGCTTGCAGGATAATTCTTAGTAAACAACAAATTCATAACAATTAAACAACACTTCCCATTGTTAGAACAGAAAGCTGTTGTTGATATGTCCAAAGCATTCAACTTGCTAGAAAGCACATTATATTTCAACAAAACGAGCGTGAAAGTTATCACACAACTACCTTCCGGCTTTCCCCCACATACTCCTCTTTTCTGTTAAAAGGTAAAATCTGATGAATTAGTTTTGGCCTGCTTTGTCGCTCGCTATTTTTTGGGTAGGCCACGAGGCTAGCTAGACCGACCTATACTTTAACATGGATTCCGAACCAACAAACATCTCCATGCCATCGCTACTACATTATAGCTTTCGATGCCTGCGATACCAAATGCGCAGAGTGCTAGCCACTTGGACATCAGGCCACCAATAAATTGGACTGAAAATGTTTTACATCCAAGGTGAAATTTAAATAGCTCGTCATCCCTTTTATAGTCTTGACAAGCGCAATTATAGCTCA
>BPLQ01001022.1:0-70287 GCA_021605075.1 Caerostris darwini
ACCGTTTTGTTGTATGATTTGTTGCCATTTTAAAGGTAACTTCATAATGCCTCTCATAGAAGTCCTGGTCTCTAGTTGCAAAAAAACTCTAGTAGTCGATTTTCACAATCCTCCCTAGATGCCAATTTTTTATCATTAAAGAAATTTTGCAATGCAAGAAAAAAGATGATAATCGCTTGGTGCCAAGTCCGGACTGTATGGCGGATGCATTAAAACTTCCCAACCAAGCTCCCGAAGTTTCTGGCGAGTCACTGTAGATGTGTGTGGCCTAGCGTTGTCCTGGTGGAACACGACACCTCTCCTGTTGGCCAATTCTGGCCGTTTCTGGTCAATCGCTATCTTCAAACGGTCCAGTTGTTGACAGTAGAGATCAGAATTTAGCGTTTGGCCATATGGAAGCAACTCATAATAAATAATCCCCTTCCAGTCCCACCAAATGCATAACAGAACCTTCCTGGCCGTTAGTCCTGGTTTGGCCACCGTTTGAGGTGCTTCACCGCTCTTTTGACCACGATCGTTTTCGCACAGGGTTATCGTATGTGATCCATTTCTCATCTCCAGTCACCATCCGTTTAAGAAATGGGTCTATCTCATTCCGTTTGGCCAAGGCTTCGCAGATGGAAATTCGATCCATCATGTTTTTTTCTGTTAATTGGTGTGGCACCCAAACATCGAGCTTCTTTTTGAATCCAGCTTTGTGTAAATGGTTTAAAACTGTTTTATGGTCGATTTTTAGCTCCTGGGCGATGTTACGACTGCTAACATGCCGGTCAACTTCGATCATTTCTCCGATTTTATCGACATTTTCGACGACCGGCCTACCTGTGCGAGGTGTATCTTTAACATCAAAAACTTCTGAACGGAATCTGCGAAACCAAAATTGCACATAATTGGCTGTTACAGTATCGGAACCATAAACACCATTCCCAATTTTAACCGCCTGGCTTGCATTTTCGCCTTTGTCAAAGAAAAACTGTAAAATGTACCGAATTTTCTCTTTGTTCACTTCCATTTTTAACACCCTGTAACTCCCAACTAAATGGGCCAAACAAAAAACAGAAAAAGAATTATTTTAGTACGAAGTGCCACCTTTCTAACGAGCATAAATCTGAAATTGTTTAATTGATACTTTACGTGATATCGATCACTACAGCCATCTATCGAAAAAATAATGGATTTCTTTTTCCCCAACCTAATATATTATTAAATAATATAAAATTACAAACGATTTTCTTTCCTTAAAAAATCTCTTTTTCACTTTGAAATAAAATTTTCTTTTCTTTCATCAGACGATCTTTTAAAGCAATTTCATGTTATTTAATTATCATGCCGTGAAAGAAATTTAAATAAATATTATTAAATAAATAAATTATTATTATTTAAATAATATATTATTAAATAATATAAAATTACAAACGATTTTCTTTCCTTAAAAAATCTCGTTTTCACTTTGAAATAAAATTTTCTTTTCTTTCATCAGACGATCTTTTAAAGCAATTTCATGTTATTTAATTATCATGCCGTGAAAGAAATTTAAAAAAATATTATTAAATAAATAAATTATTATTATTTAAATAATATATTATTAAATAATATAAAATTACAAACGATTTTCTTTCCTTAAAAAAATCTCGTTTTCGCTTTGAAATAAAATTGTCTTTGCTTTCTTCAAACGATATTTTAGAATAATTTTTACATTATTTAATTATATGATTATTAGCTTGTGAAAGAAATTTATATAAATGTTATATATAAAAAAGCTGGTGAAAGAAATGATAAACGAATAAGAAACAATGAAAACAGTCAAGGACACAGCGAATCCACTGTCTCAAAATAATATCCATATATTTTATGGGTAAAAAAATAAATATGTAAATAAATAAAAGTCAGTAAAGTGGGAAATATCTCTCCACATATCATTTGGAAATGGTCAATTGAAATATCCTCCACTAAGCAGGAAACCGTCATTAATACAGGATAATAAAGTGACATCTAAAATTGAAAAGTCACTAGCTTAATTGCTCAACTCATTTGCGTGGTACTCTGAGGTAATATATCCATCATTTGCTACTATTAATTAATTAAAGTAATTAGTTAATGTAATTAACTTAATTACGGGTGATTTTCAACATCATTAACGTGATATTTTCTGTCTTTAATATACACGATGGGCTTTCTGAATCATTTCTTTTTTCTTGTTGTTTTTCAACGTACTAGGTATGTTCAACAAATGCTCATCTCCTTTTTTTTTCATTTTTTTTAATTGTTTAATTTTAATTTTTTTTTAATTTGCTCTATTGATTCATACATATATCTGCACAATCTTTAAATCACTGTAATATATTTACCGAATTCAATATATTTTAGTATGCTAACAAAATGTCTATTTTTCTTCATTATTGAAAATTTTCGATCGTCATTGCTAAATTTTTTTTTTAATTAATTCAGAACCTACATTAATCGTAAAACTTCAATTTCTTTCTCATGTTTTTCCTCAGCTGTACACTTACATTTTCGTGATTCGCCATTTGATGTGGTGGAATTGTAGTAAATTCAGCGTTTTCTTAGTTGCATCGTAGAAAACTTTCTGCATTACACTCACAAGAAGATAGAAGTCGAATGCCTTCTGGGAAGATTTGTGATGGTAATCGTTTCACACTTGCTTGAATTGACTAAAATTAAAAAAGCTTTAACCATTTTGTCCGACTGTTTTCTCAAGATACTAAATCACAATCTCAATTGAGTTGTTTCGGTTTTCAATGTAGTCATGCCATTGATTTAATTGAATTTTCACTTTCTTCCATACCAATAAGAGGGCTATAGTACAAGTGGTAATGACCGAGTGAAATAGGCCGATATATCAAATTTACACAATGGATAACGTTCTACTGAGTACACTGAAATAAAGACTGTGAGATCATTCTATAAAGAAGATTAATCTAGAATAATTTAATCAATGTGTAATTTGTGATAATAATATCTTAGGATTGTAGCATTTATAGTATTCTCACGGGAAGAGTTTTGACATTTTATTCACAGGAGAGAGGAATGTATATTCTTTGACAAATACATAATAACAACCCATCGCTCAAATTTGACAGCAGATAAGCAGTGTTGTGGGTAGTTATATTACAGACAATTAGTGTTTTGTACTAACGAGAATAACCTGTTACTCAAATCTGGTAGCAGATATTCAATGCCGTGTATAATGAGACTCATGAAATTAGCGATGGTCTGTGAGACCTCCACAGGTCGAAACAATTACAGATGGAAATAGACTACGTCATGAATTACTGCACCACGATTGGTGATAGACCATGGGCTGAAGAAGTGTCGACTCCAATAAGAAGTGAGAGAAGCTAATCCCTCCCCTTGGATGGATTTTCTTAAGGGAGTTTTTTTGGAGAAGAAAGGAGACAGTTCTGCAACGAGGCAACAAAGAGTGTTGTTTTTCTCTGAAATAACAGAACAGGCAGGAGTTTCCGCCTATCTAAGTGAGCCCTTTGTAGTTTCGTGTGTCACTCCGTGGGATAATTAAGGTCTGCCGCAGACCATGTGCTTTGAATTCCCCGTAGACTTGAGAACTCTGAAAATCTCCGTCTTTGGAGTGAAATGTAATTCTGAATTAAATTTGTCTTTCATTTATTTTCATTTCTTTGTAAATATTATAATAATCCCGAGTTCTATATACATATTATATATATATATATATATATATATATAATGCTTGTAAATAAAAATTAAAGTATTACTATGAACCTGAAAGTGATCCTCTTCTTGAAGCCGTTATAGGTCTAATATAGGCTGAGACGTTACAGGATAAATAATCTATAAATTTTTCGAATTTTCATTGCCATCAAGGGAAAAAATTGATTATATGTGCCTATAAAAAAAGAAATATTCTTATTAATAAAGACAAGAGAAATCTTATGAATTAAAAATAAATGCTCGTAAAATGGAGTTTCTGGAAAGAATTTCAATTAATCTGAATGGCTCAAGATGATTAAAGCAATAAAGAGTTTGAAGAAGAAAAGAATTAAAATTCCAAAATGGGAGAAGCAAAATAGAATATTGAAAATAAAATACTAATGCCATTTCTTCTAAGAACATTTTATTATATTAATTAATAATTTAAAACGCGATATTTTCAATAATAGCAAAATTTATGCAATTTTTGAAAAAAAAAGCATCTTTGATTAAATTATGTTATTCAGAATTATAATATTGCTTCTTATTTTAAAAACTTAATCTACTTTTTTAAACACGCAATATATTTTATAAGATAACTCAACAGGTTGTAAGCATAATGTAAAAAGCAAAGACAATTCAGGTCCATGGCGGATTTTAATGTTTATGTTATACATAATCATTGAAGCCTATCTGGAAAATTTTTTTTCATCAGTCTGGTTTGCAATTGTTCTTAATTGGAATTATACGTGAAATCAAACAAATTAAACCTAGCATAATTTTTGAAATCAGTTTTATAATTAAAAATCTTTTATCGCTTGTTTTTCTTAAATAATAAGTTAAATATCTTTGTTGTAAGACTAATAAAAACAGATCTGATATCAATTAAATTAAGTGTAAAGGAGTACATTAATGATTTTTGTGTCATTTTCAGCTACTCTAGGAGTAAAGTGCGCTAATGATTCAGATGGACACACTTTTTTATAATGATGGACACCATTCTAACATGCCAATATTCATGAATTAGTGGGAAATATAACTTTTTCGTGAAGAGGAATTTCAAAGTTATTGCTTTTTATAAGTCCGTCATATCAGAGAAAACCTGAAAGGATTGAACTAAATACTAGAGAGTTTTTGCATACCGTACGTTAGTTACCGTAGGACGTCCGTTAGCTTTTTCTCCCTAGCGCGCATGCTCCAGTTTCCTATGAGCATGCGCGCTAGGGAGAAAAAGCTAACGGACGTCCTACGGTAACTAACGTACGGTATGCTTCTACTATCAAACCAGTTATCAAGATGGAAAAACAGCCAAGTCAGACGGATACAAACATAACAATATAGTAGTGAAGTAAGGTAATTTTGTGTTATAATTACCATAAAATAAACATTTTAATTTTTAATAATTATATTTTTAATTACATAATAGCAAAATAAAAGTTGGATGAAAAAAATCATCCGTAATTATCAAACGTTTTTTTTCTTTCAGGATTGCATTGCACTGCTATGTTCGATTGAAACCCCTAACAAGTAATCGATTCAACCGTTTCCGTCTTTAAACCGGATGTTTACATTTCTATTGAATGGTTGGTAGAACGGTAGTTCGACATTCAAAGCACGATTCTCCGTCACAATCTCAATTTATGCTATTCATTTTTCAAAGCAATAACAGTAGTTCCTTGAGCTGAAATTAAAATATAAATAAAATAAGAACTGAAATCCTTTCAAGAATTTCAATTTATCAGACTTGAATATACTTTGCAGGGCGAATGCACGTGGGAATATACAGATGTTCAATAACCCAAAAAATGTATGAAACTATTGCTCAAAATACTGCAAGAAGGGAAATTCTATACTTTAGGTTTCAGCTGGTTTATTTTGCGATTTTTCCCTTGAGGTTTTCGATAAATCTGCTCCTAAACAAACAAAATGGCGGCTGCGCTTACAAAATGCTGCTTTTTTGGTGAATCCATTCGGATTAAACAGATACTTGGCAAAATTGGAACTCTTAAAGTGCAGAATCTTCACAAGAGCTATCAAATTCAATAGCTACAAGAATAGAACAAAATTGAATAACTCAAGAACTTTATGAAGAAACAATTGTTAAAATACCACAAGAAGCACTACCGAATTCAGACAAAGAAATCTGTTAAGTGATGGTTAAACTAACTTTTATAAACATAAGCTAATCCGTAGACACTATTTGAGGATATTGAAACAATAATCTGCTTATATTTTGAAAGCCAGACAATTCAAAATGAACTAGTGAGCACATGACTTGATATGGGTAAATCGTTATATTTAACAACACATATTTCATGCCAGTTTTAAAATACATATAAATAAAATCACGTCAAAATCAGCGTTTATTTTAAATACAAGTTTTTGAAATGAAAGTTTCTCGTATTGAGCGAGGAGATTAATCCGTTTCAAATAATGACTTATACTCTTACTTATTTTTTATTTTATAGCTTCATTCAATTCCTACTATTAGTTCACACTCTCCCTATATATATATCTTGTTCAAATTTTCAATCGTTTATAAAATACTTTTGATTCTTCCACTCAAGTTCAAATACATTTTTTTTAACTTGTAGTGGATGACACTTAATGTTAATACAGTTTTTTCAAATATTAAATCATTAATTAAATTTAATCAATTAATTTTAGTTTTTTTTTTAGATTTAAGTTGCATGCATCTAATAATAGATGGCGCCAGAGGTAAGAGAAAAATTTTAAATTTATTTGTAAAGGACTTTTCTGCAGTATAGTGAAAAAAAAGTAGAAATTGACATTAAAAAAATATTTTTTATATTACTTTTGTTTTTAGATGCACCACGGACCTTAACCAGACATCATATTCACACATTTTATTAAAAGATGGAAATAGATAACACGTTTTATTAGTATTGCTATGCATTACACATGCAATTGTTTTTTCTTGGATACTAAAAAGAAACAATTTGATGTAGACAGGTGTCAAGCTGAATAGGCAAGTGTAAGGTATGACACTTTTCTTATGACTTCAACGCTAAGTATTAGGAATTAAGGTTAACAAAAAGCAAAAGCTTGAGATTGATTCCACTGTCTAATTCTCCAGCAGCGAAATATGAATATGGCGCAGGGGAATGAAGTATTATCTAAAGAAGAAAAACAATGACAGTTAGCAATTAGGAGAATCGCAGTCTGCGTGGATGTCATTTGTAGTTATCTAATTAATTACGATTAGTTGTTGTTATTTATCGCACTTGGTAGATATATAATCTAGACCAAGCCCACTGACCCGTATGGACTCATGGTTGAAGGGGAAGGAAGCAGCTTCTGTGTGATGGAACACCCATAGGTAGAAGTCTGACTTTTGCTCCGCGACGCTCTTACAGTCATAGGAGACCGGGCCCTATACCTTAAAGTGGATTCCGAACCACTACAAACATCCATATGGCACCGCAGGGACTAGAGCCCGAAACCTGTGATACCGAGGGCCAGACACTCGACCACTTCCGATTAGTGCTGATGTCGATAGTTTAGTGACAACTATTTTAATGAATAGCTAGTGAAAAGCTTAAATTTATAAAATTTGAAAACAATGAAATAAAAAATTTATGTGCTCTGTATGTTCTGTATATAATCATTTAAACATTAGGAGACTTTATAGGCAAGACCTAGGTAGCTCGTCGTACCAATATGCTAGTTTTTTAATTACAGAAAATTTTTGTTTCAGAACCCAATCGGAGAGTAAGGTATCTATACCACTGGGAATGGTCTCCGTTCGATTCGCAATTTCAATTAGTGCTTAAGGGCAAGTGTCAAGGACATGCCATACCATCAGAGATGCCACCTTGCACTACAGTACTACAGCGGTACAGTATCTCTTCTGGGAAATGTCAGAATTAACCAAAAAAACGTCAATTATGTTTGGTTAGTCGAAGTATACAACCATCAACAAAAATTATTATCAACAACGAAAATTACAAATTCGAAAAGCATCCGAAAAAATTACTTCCCTAGACGGAAAAAAAAAATTGAATTTAACACATTTCGAAATCACAATAATTCCAGTTATGTTACCTATTTACAAACTGTGAATTCGAAAATTACGAATGTGAGAAATAAAGGTCACTTTTTAAAGTAATAGTGTACAGATCCGGTCTTGTTGAGTTGAGTGTGCTCCCATTAAAAATTAAAATTCATTTTTATTATATTCTTATTATATTTTTTATATTTTTTTATTAATTCCAAAACTTTATACACTGAATCTTTTTAAATTAACTAATATTTTGTGGCATGGATTTTACTTTAAGTGTTTTTTATTTATAAAATTTTGAAATAATTATTTTGTAACTTTTTTATCTCAGTTATACGCATGTTTACTTTATGCCACGTCCAGATTTGAAACATTTGGCCGTACAAGTCCCCGGAGTTACAGTTTGAACTTGAAAAACAGGCCCGTTATATTCTTCTTATGAACGATCCTCCAACCGCCTTTCTGAAGGTCGTAAATCTTTTGACACGAGACCAAAATCAACACTATGCCGAGCGGAAATTCTGTTCCCCCCAAAAGCTGACAAATTAAATCATGTCTTTCGATTTCTATTCAAACTGAAGCAAACCGATTGTGCTGCTCTCACTAACGCAATAAAGTTGTGGTTTAACATACCACTTAAGCCATATAATTAATTAGATTAGATTAAATTAAATTTGAATTTTTGCACTTAACTGTAGTGGTGTGACTGTGCATGAAAAAAACAGCATACGGTTCTCACTGAACTCATGTGTCCACATATCTTGCTTATAAAATAAATAAAAAAAAAATAAATAAAACAAAATGAAATAAAAACAAAACCTGAAATATTTCCCACGAGGTGATGATCTTAGCAATCTGCCAGTAGGTAGACTGGCCGTGGCCCACCATGGGGCTGTTACACCAATGAAGATTGGTTTGTCGTTCTACGGTCATTTTGTACAGATGAGGGCTAATTAGACCGGGACCCACAGTTTATCGTGAGCTAAGAGGTTACAAATCACTAACAAACATCCATGCCACCACCGGGATTCGAACCTGAAGCCTGTGGTACCAAAGGCCACAGCTCTAGCCAATTGGCGATCAGGGCGTCGCCAATGGAGAAGAAGAAGAAGATGATGATCTTAGCTTAGCAAGATGAAACAATGCGATACAAAGACACATTTTAACACAAGTTACAACCCTGTCTTTTGTATACTTTTCCGATTTTCAAAATCTTTCACTGCAATAAAGAATAATAATAATAATAATGAAAAAAAAAAGACTTCAGATTTCAGAAAAAAAAATTTCAGATGAGGACATCTTCTAGCTATTGTTTAATAAGGACAGAAAGCACTTAAATATTAGAAAAATACGTTATTCAATTTTTTTATAATTTTTTATAAATATAATTTATAATTTATTATAAATATAAATTATTATTTCTTATAAATATAATTTATTAATTTTATTTTTATTATAATTATAATTTATTTATTATAATTTATTGTAAATTGACAAATATGACTCGCCTTCAGTTAATAACAAAATATTTTGCTCCGAAAACTTTATTGAAAAAAAATGTTATGAAAAATACAATTACAAAAGCTCCAAGATAAAAATATTTAACATATTATGCAATTTGACTGAAATTTATCATTTTATATTTTCAAATACTTAAAGAGGGAATTCTGCACTTTAGGGTTCCGATTTTGCCAAGTCTCTTTTCCGCGCCAAATGGAACCGCTAAAAGGAGATAACCATTTTATGGTTTTGTTTGCTTAGGAAGTGACTTTGCGAAAACATTAAAGAACAAATTCGCCAAATTAAATAGCGGAATCCTAAAGTGCAGAACTCCTCTTAAAGCAATTATACCAGCACGAAGATTGGTTTAGTTATCTGCCTAAACTCTCACTATTCAAAAGTAAGAGACATAAATAAGAACCAACACGTAAATAAATAAAGAGATTAAATCTAAATCTTGAATAAATAAGGAAAATAGAAGCAGATTACTTACTTATTCAAAACTAAATAAATAATCGGCTGGTCAAATATACAGACTAGCCATAAAATTTAGAATTTAATGTAAGATCAAAACGCATAACTGGCCCTTTCTTGAAAAATCTTCTTTTGAAATAAAATTGTTTTTGCTTTCACCAGACGATCTTTTAGAGTAATTTTAAATTATATAATTATTAGAACGTGAAAGAAATTTAAATAAAATATTTAAAAAAATATATATAGCTATTTACCAGGAAAAAAGTCTATAATCCTCCTAACATAACTATTTTTAATACTAACATTTCCTGGTCTAAAGAAGCTAAGTATTTAGGTGTAATTTTTGATAGAAGACTAACATTTGTCATATTAACTTTGATAAATTTAATAAGTAAATTTTACTCTGTCATGGGCAGACATTCTAAACTAACAATTGAACTAAAAACACTAATCTATTTAGCTTATCTTCGTCCGATAATAGCATATTAGTCCAGTCTGGGGCTCTACAGCCAAAAGCAATTTTATTATTTTAGAACGGTGAAAACAAGGTTATCCGCATGATTGTTGATGCCCCATGGTATTTTAGAAACGCCGAAATTAAATATGCACTTTCCATGCCTAGCTTTAGGGAATATGTGGCTAAAATTGCAAAAAACTTTTATTCATCACTCAATAGATTTAGTAACTCTGTCATCCAAGCATTAAATCAATTTGAATATGATATTTCTCTGCACTCGTCTCGTAAAAGACCTAGATGTGTTATAAACATCAATCAGTAGACTGCATTTCTTCTCTTGTATTTTTCTATGGTCCTGGTAACTTCAGGTTAAGTTCGCGCTCCGCGTATATTTTTGTTTGTTCTTTTAAATACTTCCTGCGTGGGTGCTATGTTGTGCTTCGGCTTTAGGTTCTCTCCGGTCTTTTTCTCTTTTTTTAGTAGTTGTGCTTTGTATTTTCTTGTATATGTTTTCTTTTATATTTTCACTTTTTCTATATATTGTGCAAATTGTTTTTCGTTATCAATGGGCAGTGACCGACTACCACTGTTTAATTATTTCTTGCTAATAGGAGGTTTGGTCGCTTCGCGACCAAGGAACTCCGATGAATCGTACCGATTCACAAAAATATATATATAATTGGTTGAGCCGATTTATAGGTTACCCATAAAATTTTTTAATTACTCAAAAAAAAGTTAAAAAATTTACATTATTTAAATATTTAATTATATAATTATTATTAGCTAGTTAAAGAAATTTAAAAAAAAAAAAATAAGAAATATTCTAACAAAATCCAAAACAAAACCTATAATTTTATGAGTAATAAAAGTTATGTATGAAAAAATGCCAGTGAAGGAAATTAAAAATATAACGTATAAAAATGACAGTAAGAAAAATGCCTGAAAGAAATTTAAATAAACCAATATAAATAGCTTCTAAAAGAAATTTTAAAAAAAATTATAAACCATTAAAAAACGGTGATAGTGGTCGAGGAAATGAAAAAGTGATCAAGGAAACGAAAAGGGACCAAAGAAACTAAAACTGATTAATGACACAAAAAAGTGATAAATTAAAACTGATCAAGGTCATGAAAAAGTTATCAAGTAAATGAAAAATCCCACTCTTCAAAACAAGACCCATAATTATATGAGTAATAAATAAAACTATAAATAAATAAACTGAATAAGCAAATTGGTTCTAAAATATGGGGAAAAAACACCTCAAAATTAAATAATGTATGAATAATAATAATTAAGCTACCTACAAACACTTATCCCACGTTAAAAAAATAAATAAAAAATAAATACATAAATAAAAAATTAAATTAAAAGTTTTTTGAGAGTCTACATTTTTTAAACTTTTTTTTAAATTATCTGCTTTATAATTATGTGCTATAATTATTAAATCAGACCAAGTGAGAAAATTTTGTTCTAATTTAATTAACAAATAAATTATGAAGGTAACGTTTACATTCATAAAAGGGATTGATATGACTTTAAAGAGTAATGTAAACCTTCATATTATGGGGGAAAAATTATACCATACTAAATTAATGAAGTATTGATATCCTAAAAAGATGTAAAATCAATTCACATATTATAGCTAATATTAATAAATAAGATTCATTTATAAATTCAATATTTCTGTAATATAATTTTCGAATTGCTATTTAAAATTTTAAAAGAGTTTCTCTTACAGAATTCATGTTGCTGCGACTAATCCTCAATGTCCTGCAGTGCGGGACGGACATCCTATGAGTGATCTACTCATGGATGGAGGGAAAGGGGGCAGCTTCTGTTGTGATGGAGCACCCATAAGTAGAAGTCTGACTTTTGCTCCGTGACGCTCTTACAGTCATATGACCTACTGCTTAAAGTGGATTCCGAACCGCTACAAACATCCATGGCGCCGCCGGGACTCGAACCCGAAACCTGTGGTACCGAGAGCCAGAGCGCTAGCCACCAGACCATTCAGGTCCTACAGAATTCAAAAATCAAATTATAAAGTTTTGCTTTCAAGGATATTGGAAAATAAAATTTGTCTCACGCTTAGAGTCCTCATTAGACATTAAAAATATAAACTCTTTTAGGTCTAACAACGAATAAATCGATTTGCATAATTCAAAGTTCTATTTTAAGTACAAATGATAGATGCAAGTGATTATTTTGTTGTTAAAGCATCTGCCTATAAGCCCATGAAACTTGTTGAACAATTTATTAATGGAACTATCATCGCAATACATCAACGTTGATCTTTGGTGATACCGTAATTTCAACTGAATTTTCTCGGGGATGGCATCTGTGAAGTTCAAATCTACTAATTTCTTATTGAACTCAATAGGAGGACTTTCCAACCTACTGATTTATCATGTTCATCCCTGCTTACTCATTGTGACTTTTGGGATGCTTTCCGGGCAGCGAACTGATATGCAGAATATCAGCTCTCTACTTAGCCTATTAATTTGTGCTGGATTTATTTATATTAAATTAAACATTAATTTGAATATATTATCTCTTATTTTTGCACTTCATGTTTAAATTTTTAAATAATTTTTTTTTTTTATTCAAAAGCTTTATTTGAAAATCATTACAATTTTCTGGGGTCATCTATGTACTCAATATATAATAAAAAAAATTTACATTTTTAAAAATGTTATATTTTTTATTTAAAAATTATCTTCTACAACAAACTGTAACAACACGTCTATTCAAAGAATTTCAATAAAAAGAACAAAAATGAATTAAAAGTATTTATGAACTTTTTTTTTTTTATTTCTGCAAGACCATTTAACGTTATCACAGTAATTAATGAAATACCATCCCCGAGAAATAATATCGATAAAGAAAGATTGTGGAGCAGATTATTATTGGTTTATTTGATCACGTGTTCTTCTTCAATAGCGCACTTCAAATCTCGCCAAATCGATGTTGGCGGAAAATTCGGCGAAGGCCCTTTCGCAATACGAATAACGCTATAATGAGATCCACAAGAAAACCGGTTTTTCTTAAACAAACAAACACACATGTAAAACGATAAATTGCAAATGTATCAACAAATCTGAAATTAATCTGCAGTCTCAAATATTTGGACAGTTTTGATTATTCAAAGATTAAATCTTTCAAAAATCATTTGATATCTAATAAGATCTCCAACATGGTTCATTTTGTATTGGTGATTTCACAACTGTTATCAATTTTTATCATATTTACACACATTTTCTCCTGACCTTGACAATTTTAGTAAACTGATTCCTTCTCAGATAAACTACAATTAATAAATTATAAAACTCTGTTCTATGTGATGTTAAGAACCATTTATTTGCTTTTCTCTTGCTAAGCTGTTTCTTAGCTTAATTTTGCAACTGTATCATGAAGTCAAAAATTGTTGAGTGTGTGCCAAATTTCTCTGAAGGACAAAATCAAGAAGTAAGACTTAATAGTTTATTTTTTTTATAACAAATATTGTCATATTAACTATTTTTGTTATGTATGATTTAAATAAATGTTTTGACAGATGATATATAACATGATTTATAAATCTTGAATGAGTTTGCCTACAATACATGATTTTTAAAATGAATCATAATATAAAATGAATACATATTTGAGTTATCAATTGCTATTAGAAATTTAAGCAATTGAACATACCTAACTTTAAAAATGCTATTACATTAGATGTTAATATTGTTGTGTTTTTAAAGTAAGGTACTAATATACATGTGTTCAAGTTAATAACATTACTAACTAATTAGATAGGAATCACAGTTTCAATATTACATAATATACATGTTTCAAAATGCATTAATTCTAGCCCACAATTTTTTTTTTTTTATTCTTTAATAAGTAGCCTATTTGTATTATTATGATCCTTAATATATTTTAATTTCAAATTAAATCTGTTTTATGTATAATATCATAAAAATTTATGTATTCAGTTAATTTTTCATATTATTTTTTTATTAATTTTAAAATAATTTTGTGAAAGTTATATACTATGCATTAATTTATAAATTTCAAAGTTTAAATTCTAACATATATTTGTACCAAATTGAAAGAAAGAAATGAAATATTTTTTAAATTTAATGTAAATAAAATTTTATTTAAAAAAAATTTTCATAAGAAATTTAAATGATGAATTCTAAAATTAAAATTAAATTTAATTAAAAAAAAAATTTCGAACAATAACCATTTGGATTTTTCTGACTTAAGAAATGTACTGGCATAATCTCATTTTTTTCTAAAATGATACTTAATTCAAATCTCAAATTAATTTTTTCCTCTAGGTTATAGATGCCATATCTAAGGCTATTCGCTCTACAGAAGGAGTTTCTCTCCTGGATGTTGATCCTGGACCCTCTACAAATCGAACAGTTTACACTTTTGTTGGTTCACCTGATGCAGTAATTGAAGGTGCTCTGAATGCTGCTCGAGTCGCTTACAAATTAATAGACATGGCCAAGCACAAAGGTAACGTTGAAATTTAAATTGTATTTTATCAATTTTTTTTTAGTTTCATAATTCATTTTAAATTAAATCTTATTGGCTTTTTCTATGTACAAACATTTGTAAAAAGATGCAAAGGAAATTATCGTTTGATTTACCTTGAAATTATGGTGTGAAAATGGTGTTAATCAGATCTTATACATCTGTATCTTATATATTTTAATATATAAGTTTTTATATAATATTTTAATTATAAGTTATAATATATTTCAGTATATTTATATATATATATATATATGTGTGTGTGTGTGTGTGTGTTAGATAACTTATAGATTTATAAATTATCATATTCATTTAATGATATGCATAAAAAAAGGCATAAAATAGATATTAGAACAAAACTATAATATTAATAATGTTTTCTTTATTTTATTTTTGTATGTGAAAAGATTGTCTATTTATAGATGTTAATTAACATTTCCCATCCATTTATTAAAACTATCCAATCTACTGACAATTATAACATTTGTTTTATTTTCTAAAATATATTTTTTATTTTATTTTTTAAATTTCAGGGGAACACCCTCGATTAGGAGCTTTAGATGTCTGCCCTTTTATTCCAGTTCAAGGGGTAGAGATGGAAGAATGTATATTTTGTGCCAGAAAATTTGCAGAAAAATTATCTGCAGAGTTAAAAGTTCCAAGTTTGTGAAATTTTCTTGTTATTTTCATTAATTTTTAAAAATGTTGTAATTAATGTCATAAATTTTTTTAAGTTTTAATTTTTTACAATAACTTAATTATTTTTTAGTTTATCTTTATGGTTATGCTTCTGATCAAGAATATAGAAAAACAGTTCCTCAAATTCGTGCTGGGGAATATGAAGGAATTCTTGAAAAGGTATTTCAGTGAGTATTGTAGTTTTTAAAAGGTTTAATTTAAATTTTTTTTAAACATTCAGTTGATTAAACTTTTATGAATTTAATAATTTTTGGAAAATATTTTTTACACACATATTTAGCAGATTTTTCTTTCTTTCAATTCCATCCTAAGATACTTCTTTATAGAAAATTAAAAAAAAATTTTCAAATTAATTCATTCATTAAAATATATTTTCTGCTGTGCTAGGAAAGAAAATTGATGTATATAATTTAGAATGAAAAGCCTTAGTTTCATAACTCCTCATTAAATTAATTATTTTTATAACCAACTATATTTAAATTTGCAAACATTAGATCATTGTCTTTTCTCTCTTTCTATCATTAACATGCTTCTTTTTAAGTCATTAAGATGTATGTAACCATCCATCAAATACCTCTTTAAAATAAATGTTACAAATTTAACAGTGGTGTTTTTATATTTTTTCATTAAAAAATAATGAATGCATGAAGAAATATTATATTAATATAATTTCCCCCCAAAAAATATGTAGAAAAATTTATTTTTTAAATCTTAAACAGATGTTTTATTTTTTAAGCATTTTATTTTAAGCTATTTGCAATAAGGATATCGTTTAAGTTTTACTGCTTTTCTTATTTTTTTTTGTTTATTTTTTCTTATTTATTTATAAGAAAATGTAATGGAAAAAATTAATAATTTATATAATTAATCGTAATTTAATTTAGTTTCTGAAATATACTAATTGCATTAAAAGAATTTGAAAAATTATTCTTTTCTGTGTATTTCTTTTTTTAAACTCATTTTTTTATGAATTAAACAAGATTTTAGATATAAATAACTATAATTAGATTGTATTGTTTCCATCATTTTCTTCATTTTTTTGTAATTTTTTCATTATTCTTCCTTGATTATTTTTCTATACAAATTTATTTATTTTTATAAATGATCTGTTCAAATGAATATTTTAGATTACAAAGCCAGAATGGAAGCCAGATTTTGGGCCAACTGAATTTGTGCCTAGTTGGGGTGCTACAATGGCTGGAGCTAGAAAATTCTTAATTGCTTACAATGTAAATATACTTGGCACAAAAGAACAAGCACATCGAATAGCACTGGACATTAGAGAACAAGGAAGGAATAAAGATGAAGTACAACTTTAACATAAATATTAAAAATTGTTATTACATAAATTAATTTTATTTGTTTAATTTTATTACATGAATCTTTTAAAATTTATCAGGACACATTGTTAATAAATTTGTTAATTTATTCCTGGTAAATATAGTGTGGATCAAAGGAAATTACTTTTGATTATCTTCATATATTTATATTCTGCATCAAATATATTCAGTTAATGTAAGTTTTAATTTTAAATCTTCTATGAGTCTTGACATTATATTGAAAGTAGTATTGTGCATTTATATTTTGTATAAGTATCTTTTACTTTATTTATCTGCAATATTGGAAAAAAATACTTCAAATTATTTATTCTTGGTATTTTTATATTTACATGTAATATTACAGCATATGAAACAAAATTAATTCAGATATGAATACAATTTTGTAACTTTAAGTTAATAAACAAATCTATGATTAAGCTCAGTTTTGATAACATATTGATTGAACAAAACATATATTTATATAATTAACATTTTCAAATTTCTGCCATTTTGTTTTCTCAAAACAGTAATAAAGTATCCAATACTGAGTACTTTTATTTTCTTTTTCTAAATTTATTTTTATAATTTAATCTGTTCAATGATTGTACAAATTTCAATGTAAGAAATATATTTTAGTATATAAAGTATATTTTCAGTTGTTACACATTTTTTAGTAAAAATTTTGAATATAATTGATTTTTCTTTGTTTTCACTCAGCCTGGAAAATTGAAGAAATGCCAAGCTATTGGATGGTGGTTAGATGAAGCAAATCTAGCACAAGTTTCAATTAATCTTACCGATCATGATGTCACTCCCATACATACTGCTTATGAAGAAGTAAATCTTATATGATGTTTATTCTTTAAAATAGTCTGTATATCTTCAATAAAAAGCACTGAATTATTAAAGTTATTTAAGAAGAAACTGTATATAATTAATTAAGTTTCTTAAATAACTTTAATAATCCAATACATTCTAATACAATAATCCATCCAATACAAAGTCCAATGCATTGGCAATGCTAATTTTCCAATCCATTAAATAAGAATTTTATTTGCTCTAAAATTTAATGCTGTTGGAATTTTCAATATTTTTCCATAAACAAATTAAATTTTGGAAGAATTTTTATATTATTAAACTGCTTTATATTTAGCAAAACTAGTTTTTGATTTTGATTTATGTTATAAAAGAATTTTGCAAAATAATGTTGTTTCATAATAAATTACTATAATATTATTGTGTAAATATAAGAAATATTAATTCTATATATCTTATATAAGGAGTAAAAATTTATAAAATACATAAGAAATTGATAATAATCAAGAAGCAGTTAATAATGGGAAAGTTGAATAACCTCCTAAATTTCTAAACTACATAAATCTAAAAAACAATCATATTTATCAATATAAATAATATTTATTTAATCGCAACATAAATTATTATAAACTAATTTAAAAAAATAAAACATCTATAATCAGTGTTACAGACCTTAGATATTCTACCGTCAAGCCATCTTTATGTTTTTGTAAACTTTACTACAATGTTTATTTGTTTAATATCCCTAAATATATTATTCATTAAAAAAATTTCATCCTTATGTTTGTGATGATTTTGTGAACTTTACTATAATGCTTATTTGTTTAATAACACTAAGTATATCATTCACTAAAAAGTATGATTTATGCCATTATATTCAATAGCATTTATATTTTATATTATTTTTTTTTAGGTATATAAAGGTGCTAAAGATCTAAAACTAGCTGTGACTGGCTCACAAATTGTTGGTATTGTTCCTCTGAGAGCAATTCTTCAAGTTGCTGAGTTCTACATAAATAAAGAAAATCTTTTTGTTTTGGAGGAAGATCAAAAATTGCATCTGGTATTTTAATGTTTCTTATTAATATTTAAATTAGTTGTTTTCAATTCAGCTCTTTTTTAATCCCTAATTGTTTTTAATTTATTATAGGCAATCAATAGATTAGGCCTTAATTCATTAGGACCTTTTAGTCCTAAAGAACGGATTATTGAGTACATGCTTCCTGATGATGACAATGAATCACTCATTAATAAAAGTGTTCAAGATTTCATCAAAACTGTGGCAGCAAGGACTCCTGCACCTGGTGGAGGTTCTGTAGCTGCTGCTGTGGGAGCAATGGTAATTATAATATATTGTTTTAGTAAAAAAATGGCTGTATTGTAGTTTATCCTCATATTGCAAATTAGTTTTTTTGGTAAGTTTTAATTCAAAAATTTCCCACATTTTGTATGTGTATTTTATTTGATGATATTAAAAAGTTATTAACATGCAATATAAACCCGCATTTATTGTTATTAGTCTTAATTATTTTCAAGGATTTATTAATCTCAACTGTCAATAATTATTCTTTGAATATTTCATTTACATATGAATAGTATCAATTTAATTTTTATTAAATATATTTAAAGAGGTTTTTTTTTTTACTTTTATTAATTTGTGTATAGTTTATATAAATCCATTGTCTGTTTAAACAAAAGTACAATATAGCTATTGTTAATTTCAGTTATTATATAGTTTTAAAATTTTTGTTTTCTCAAACAAAGTAATAATATTTTAAAAGTGAAAAGAATCTGAAGCTTGAACTTTGAAATCAAATGCATGCATCTTAGTGATTAATGAATAAGAAAAAAATATGATTTATATATTTTGACATTGGTTATTAATTTAATTCATAACATTTTTAAAGATATTTCAGGAAGCTGTTTGTTAATAAAGTAATAAAGCTAATATCGTTAAAATAATATTATTGAATAATTAATTAATTTTAAACATACTAAATTATTTCTTTATTAAATTATTCAATTATTTTATAACTTAAATTATTAGTCAAATATAATTTTGCAAATGACATAGCTGTACTTAATATAATTGTTTAAAAAATTTAATGTTCATAAATTTTTCAAAGTTTTTTAATATATATTAGTATGGTAATTACCTATGTTAGTCAAGTAAATACAGAAAA
Source organism: Caerostris darwini (assembly GCA_021605075.1). Taxonomy (NCBI): domain Eukaryota; kingdom Metazoa; phylum Arthropoda; class Arachnida; order Araneae; family Araneidae; genus Caerostris; species Caerostris darwini. The sequence goes on from BPLQ01001022.1 coordinate 19,681, forward strand.
AAAAAACTGACTAATTTCATTAATTTGTCCTAAATTTTTGCTAGTTTCATGGCTAGTATTTATCGCAAAAGACAAACTTTTGCCTTATTAATAATAGACATAAATGCTTCAATTCATGTGTTTCCTTGATTTTTTTACAAAACGATACGTTTAGCTTATTTTATCAGAATTATAGAAACCAAAAAACATGGTTTTTTTTGTTGTTGTTGTTATTTTAGTTTTATTAAAAATCCTCATATGCATTTTCTGACTTTTGCATGATTTTTTTTCATTTCAGGGGTCTGCTTTAGCTTGTATGGTTGGACAAATGACATATGGAAAACGACAATGGGAAAGATATGATTCACAGATGCGAAGAATCATTCCCATTATGCATGAAACTATGAAAGATTTAATTTCTGTTATTGATGCTGATACAAATGCATTTAATGATTACATGGTAAGTATTTATTATTTTAAAATTAAATTTAAATATTATAATTTGTTATTTAATTTTAAAATTATATATATGGTATTGCTTCTTTGGACAATTCTTATTTATCATATATGTATCAAATGATTGATGTTGCTCAGTTGACAGTAGAAATGAAGTTTATAATTTATTACACATTAAAGTTTTCTAAAATGGCAAACAAAAAATACTAATAATAATAAAACAAATTTTGAGTTTTAAAGGATTTTAAATTTAAGAGCTTTAAATTTGCAAAGAAGCCATTGAATCTGATTGAGAAATGCATCAATTTCAAAGAAAAACTAATTGAATTTTTTGAACATTGTTAAAATCAAATATTCATCATTCTTAGGCATATGAGAAGTTGAAATGAAATAAGGAAAATAATTTTTCATTTGGTTTATTAAAATATTTACGATTTTGCTTCATTGCTTGGTCATATTTCAATATGAAAAAAATTAATTTTAGCAACAAGGGATTTGGAATTATTTGATGCTTTCACCTTTATATACCAATAAAAATTAAATAATTTAAAATTCAAGAAACCATTATATATAAATATAATGGTTTCTTGAAACCATTATATATTATTTAAAAAAATAATCTATTAGCATAATGCAAGTCATTTTTTAATTCAAAAGTAATTTCAAATCCATTGTGACATTAACGAAATCTGAATAAAAGCACTGGAAATATGTTTTCTGTTTGAAAGATACATATCTCCATCTTTTTCTTTTAAGAATACATGCTGAATAAATATTATTTTAATGATAACAGGAACACATTTTATTTATTTTTATAAGTACTATGATATTATTGTGTAAATAAAAGAATAACATATTAAATTATTTCTTTTATTTCATTGTACTTAAATTTATATCACTTTTACTATTTTACTGTTAAGTTATTTAAAAGTATATAATTAGATACCTGTGTGGATCTGTTAATTTAAATATAAATATAATTTTCTATTTAGTAAATATATTGTTAATTTGATTCTAAATATTTCAGGCTGCTTTAAAATTGCCCAAAGAAACTACAGAAGATATTGTAATGTAAGTCAAATTTTATGTAATATTTTTTGAAGTTTAATATGAACATTTATCAAATCATTATTTTTGAATGTTAAAATATGCATTCATTTTTAAAATTTGCGAATTAATATTTGTTACTATGTTTAATAAAATGTTATTTATTTTTTATTTAATAGGAGAGAAACAGCAATGGAAGCTGGCTTAAAGAAAGCCATATCTATTCCAATGTCTGTTGCAAAATCTGTTAGCAGACTTTGGGATTCATTGAAAGAATTAGCTACAATAGCTAATTTCGGCACAAAATCTGATCTTCAAGTATGTGACAATACCTTTATTTAAATATGCTTTTGTTTGAAAACTTGAAATATGGATATTTAAAGATTTCTCTTTTACTTATAGTGAAAAATAAAAATATTTAGCTTAGAGAATTTTAATATGCATGTGGTCAAATAAAAACTGTTTTAAGCATAAATTTAAATAAAGCTTTGTGAAATTTTATTTTTCATTGATTCTTGTAATGTGTATTTACAGTAATGCTTAATTTGATGTTCTTTTACCATTCATAGCATTACTTGTTTTACATTCTTCAACGTTTTTTAACATTTATTTTGCACTTTTCTTATGTATAATAATTTTTGATTAATTTTTTTTCCATTTAAGGATTAGACATTCTATATAAAAATCTTTTCATCAACTAATAATATTTATCTCTTAAAAAAATTTTAGTTAGCTCATTTATTTTCAATATTCTCTGAAGATAATTATTTTTTTTTATTTCATTGCATATTTAATTTTATAATTTATACTCTATCATTTTTCGTATATCCATAGAAGAATTTGAACAATTTGTCATTATTAATTTTTGATTATCTTAGCCAATTATTTGTCTAGGGTTTTACAGATTTAAGCCTGTAACAAAAAAAGTAAAGTTTTTGTTAGTTGCTTTAATTAAATTTTAATTTTAAAAAATTATATATTAATGTTTGAGTGAACTAAAAATATAATCAGAATGTGTTTCTAAACTTCTTATTAAAACTGTATTAGATTTTATTTGAGGAGTTAAGCTTGTAAAATGTTTCATATAAAGTTGCTTCATTATCTCATTCAATAGCCACAAGGTTTTCCCGATGCTGCTACTCAAATGGTGGAAACCGTTTTGTAGCAGCATCGGGAAAACCGTTCGTGGAATCGTTTTGGAGTCAAATTTCTCTTTCATCCATGCATTCCCTATCTCCTTTATTTCAATTGCATAATACTTAAAAACTCTTATTTATGAACTAACAATAAGAAACTGTAAGTTATGAAGATTATTAAAAAAAAAAAAAAAAAAACTTTAGTTACTGTGGTATCCAGAAGTAAAATAAAGAGGAAAAAAATCAAAGCAGAAGCAAAACTCTCAGTTTGATTGTTATTTTCTCTGCAGACCACCCCATTCGCGTCGATCCATTGACAATAAGACTTTTCGCAGGGGAGTTAATTTCCCCGAATATCAGTGGAGCAGTTTGCCTATTTTAGGTCCAGAGAGGCATAACTGTGTACATCTCATTCTCAGTTTCTATTAATTAATCGATTTTATTATATGGAAATTATATTTCTTATAGGTTGGTGTGAAATGCTTAGAAACTGGTGTTTTGGGAGCATATTATAATGTTATAATTAATGCTGAAGGTATTAAAGATGAAAAGTACAAAACTGGAGTAAGTACTTGTAGTTTCTGTAGTTTAGATATCACTTTTTTGTTATGTTATTCAATATCTATAGTTTATTTAAGTAAAATGTATTTATTCAACAATGTAATGGATAGTATAAATAATATCTTGAAAAAAGAAATAATTAAATATTTTAATTAATAAATATTTATACTGATTTTTTAAAAGTATTTATTTGATTTCATTCTTCTTCTCGATTTTTTCATTGTTGCAATACAAAAATATACATTCGATTCTGTAGTTTAAATGTTACTATTTTTATGTTATTCAATATTTATTGTTTATTTAAGTAGAATGTATTTATTCAACAATGTAATAAATATTAAAAATGATATCTTGAAAAAAGAAATAATTAAATATTTTATTATTGCTTTTTTTTTTATCTTCAAATATTTAATGTTCTATGTTATAATAAGAAAATAAATTTAACTAGAATGTTATATAAATAAAAAATGTTGCTGAAAAAAGCATTATAATTTTAATTTCAAAATTTTTTTCTCTTAATATTGTAGATTTTGAATGAAATTGAAGAATATCGTACACAAGCCGAAAAAGGTTGTCAAGAAATTTTATTGATTTTACAAGAAAGGAGATCATAAACAGGAGAAATTTGAAAGTATCAACCCAGGAAATTAATGTACATTAGTTGTAATAATGTTATCTAATAGTCTGAGTATATGCATTATTTTCATATCAATATTTTTATTTTGTTGTAATTGCAGGTTGTTATTTTAATATATTTAAAAAAATTTTTAAAGTATTTTCTGATTATTTTGTTATAGATTATAATTAATACGATAATTTAATATCTTCAGTGTTGTTATTTTCTTGAAAGCTAGATTTTATTTATGTGTTTTGTTAATTTTGTATAGAATATTGAAATATAAATAAGCACACTCTGTTTTAAACTGCACAAGTATAAAAGTGCCAATAGTGTATGTGTTAAAACATACCTTCCTAAATGCTTCCAATACCATTGTAATGTTTTATATTTTTCCAAGTATTTCTATGTAGTGAAATAAAGCATTCCCTTCCATGTTTGCATTTAAGGCGTTTTATCAATATAATTATCAGAAGCAATATTAAAGACATAAAAATGTCACTGAGAATTTTATTTTGGATTTTTCATTTAAAGGGGTATTATTGCAAATATGATTTTTATAGAAAAATGCATCATTTATCAGATTAAGAATGTAAAGGTAGAAAAATAGTTAATTAATATTGCTCACATTTTAGATGGTTGATTTTAATATTAACAAGTTTGTGTTTATCAGGGCTTATAAGAAGCTTACTAAAAAATTGCTATAATTGTCTCTAGAAATTAGAGATTAAGTATTTGCTGGTTAGTAAATATTAGTGCCTGATATTAGATACATCTTCTGCTATTAGATATACATATGCACTTAATCTAAATCATAGTTAAATAAGGCTCATTCAATAAAATAATTGTTCATTGTTTTTCGAATTCATGTAAATTTAAAATATAGTAAAAATTATAAATATAAAATCTTATTTTATATCTTAAGGAAATTTGAATAAAATTTTACTACATTTCATTCCACCAAGGTATCATTAAAAAAATAATTTCATGGTTATATGTCATATTAAGAACCTTATTTATTTATTTAAAAAATTTTATTAATATTGTAATAATTTAAATTTGTATATTGAATTGAATTCAAAATCACTGTAAAAATAGTTTTGCCTATTTTATGATGTTTTGTATATCTCATGTTTGTGTACAGTGTTACATAAAGTTATAAACATAAAGCAATCATTATTAGTCTACATTTAAAATATCTTGATAATGTATCTCTAAACAGTGGAATAAATATAAACTGACTGATAACTATCTAAGAAATTTTATATCAAAATATTACTTTTGTACTGGAAAAGAAATGTAATACAACTTATAAACTTTAGAAATATGTTTTGAATTAATTTATACATTTATTATATTTGGCTTCTGTATATTTTACAATAAGTTCTCAAAAATCTTTTTGATATACATGTTAAAAAAATGCATCTTATAAACATTTCTAATAATTAAAATATAAAACCTTGTGCTATTTTTATTTATTTTTAGAAAAATCTTTCAAGATGAAAATTCATATGTTCCATAAAATAATTATTACATTTTTTCAAGTTTATGTAAGTTAAAAATCTAATAAAAAATATAAATATAAAATCTTATTTTATATCTTAATGAAATTTGAATAAAATTTTAATTTTTGTTTCATTAAATTTGAAAATGACCCTCATAAAAATATAGGGATGGGATTTTTAAGTCAGCTACAGTCAAATATTATCCATTTTTCATATATTAGATAAATTATTTTTATTTTAGAAGGATTTTTAAAAAATTTTAGTGTTAATTCTGTATTAATTGATAATTATTTCAGTTTATTATTTTTTGTGTCTTAATTATAGTCATGTAGTGCAGTTAAATATTATTTTTATAATTAAGGACAATGTATTAAAAACATCATTTTATTTTTTAAAGCAAAACTTTAAATATGTAAAGTATATTTCAAAAATATAAAAGTAAGCAAGTCATGTAGTTCTATTCATATATTAATTACTATTTTCAATAGTATCTAATTTTCACAATAAGGATGTAATAATCATGTAATATTAGAAAAAGAATATCAAAAGAAAGTAAATGCTACTGTTGACCTTAAAGCATTAAAACTTACTAATGTTAGAATTTAAATAGTTATTTAAGTAAGATGAATGACATATTCAAATTTTCATTGACATATCAAAGTTAGATTTTAAGTTAATTGGTTATGTTTTTGGAAATGTTAATGTGCAATTTTATGTAATGCAATATTTTGAGAGCTATTATTGAGCTACATAGTTTTAATTAGATTTTGAACAATATTTTTGAATGTGCCTTCATAATTTCCCCTGATTAACAGATAGATTAACATTTCTCAATCACTGTTAGAAATGCATTAAATTCTTAGATATTGAAAATATATCTTGTTACACAATCATTACTATTATTATTACTTTTCTATAATATTTTAATGTGACATAGTATATAGTCAGTGTATTTTTAAAGTAGCTCAATATGAGTAAAACTAGACCTTCATTACATTAACTGTATAAGTGCCTTCCCCTCCCACACATATTTTTAGATTTCATGAAGTTAGAAACAGTATTCTCTGCTTTCTAGTATAGTTGACATTTTAAATGCATTTATTTTGAGAATTTCAACATACTATTACATATATAATTTATATATAGTTAAAAAATATAATTTTTTTTTCCTTTGGTGGCCAACACAGTGCATATGTAGTTTTATTAAACAAATGTGCATATTTCTTTTATTTATTAAACCTTCATATGTTCTTTGTCTTCCATTAATTTGAGTGGAAAGATGTAAAAGTTGCAAATAGTTTTCCAATTTGTAATTCTTTGTGTTGTGCATAATGGCAGCTAATTTTCCATACTTAATCAGTCTTAAATAAAAAAAAAAGTTGGCCACCTCAATATTATAATTGTGCACAATTCATTCAAGCCTTTTGTTAAATTTTGAACTGTTACATGTTATTTTGAAAGTACTTTTATTCTTTATTTAAAAAATTTCAATTATTTTTCATATGTTTATTCATAAATAGACAAGTTATTTGATGGTCAGTAACTATGTGTCAACATGCAGCAAAATATTATTTTATTAACTTATCAGTTGAATAAAATTTTAATTGAAATAAATACATTTATAATTAAAATAACTTATTTAATTATTATAAACTCAAATATTGTTGTAAATCCTTAATAATAATTTTATAATCAGTATACTTTTACACTATTTTAATTTATTATTTTTATGTAATTCGTTAAAAAATTCGAAATTTTTCTTTTAAAATAACTTATTAAAAATGCATTTAGATAAATATACATAATTTTATTTTGCATGAGAAATCGTTCAATTTAATTGTAAGAATTTGTAGATAAAAAAATATTCTTGGAATTATTATTTTCTTAGATTCACAAATTATTGTATTGTATTTTCTTTTAAATATGACGAAATAATGAACTTTTTTTAAACCTTGTAATTTTATTGTTTTTATACAGATTTATGTATGCATTTAAGTGAATTATTCAATTAAAGATATTTTCTGTTCCATGTTTTTAAATTTTTACATCTTTTAAGAGCCAGAAAATTTTCTCACTTATATAATTTTTTAAATCCAAATTATCTATTAAAATCTTGTTATATTGATTGCTCATTTTGTTAAGAATATATAGAGCTGCTATATTTAATGATGTACTGTTTGGAAATTTTAATTATTTTATATCAATATATAGTTGGATCCTTAAATATGTTTTATATATTTTTTTTATTATTATTTTAGAATAACGCTTGTGGTTATTTATTTGCATGTGCAAAGTATATTTTAGTTAAGTGTTGTTTGATTTTAAATTGTTATATACTTTCTCTTATCTCTTTTAAATTTGTTATTTTGATTAATATTAAAAATATTATATTTTTTTAAATGCTTTATATTTGAAAATTTGTCATACTGAACTTTTTAATGCAGCCATAAAGAAATCATTTTGCACAAATAAATGAACTATAATAAATAAAGTATTCTTATTTCATTATAAATACTAATTCAATAACTTCACTTTTGAAATGTATAATGAATTGAATTTTGAGTTGAATTTAGAGTAACTTAAATTAATTTTATCTTAAATAAATTAAAAATCATGATAATTTTTTCATCAAATATTTCATGCAAGCTTGTGAATTATACTTAGTTTGTAGTACCTTATGCGATTTTTTTTTCTTATTTAAATTAAAGAAAGTTTACTCAAAATGTAGAAGAGTTTTTAACAAATCATAAAGTAAATTTTTTTTTTTTTTTTTTTTTTTTTTAATATGTGTATTACAAAAAGTGAAAATATGTAAATGCACAATCTTAAAAATGAACATTTTGTATAGAAAAATTCATTAGGGTGGGAATTTGTCCATCACATTTCTGGACATGATATTAGATATAAATAATCATTTAATTAACAAGAAAAAAAAAATAAATGTTAAAAAAGATTTTAAAAATATTGACCTATATAGATAATAAATATTGCCATACTACTATTTCCATCTAATAACTACACAATTATTGGGAATTAAAATTTTCATAAGTAATATGGTAAATCAAACAATGTCTTTAATGAATAAAAACAATAAAACATAGAATCTTATTTACACTGTTTGAAAAGAGTAATGCATTATATTCCAATTTATTTTGCTTTTTATTCATACTAGTCTTATATAATTACGGCACAATTTCTCTGACTTTTTTTACCTTAATGCAATGTGAATAAATTAAAATTTGCAAAACATGTTTTCTGTATATACTTTAAATAAACATAAAGTAGTTTCTATTTTTTTTTTTTTTTTAACACTTAAAAAAAAAAATTGTTTTACCGAATTTTTTTTGTAGAAAAATGAGTGTGAATAAATGACATTATATTTCAAGAAATTTAATTCACAGCAATAATTATGCTTTTCTTAGAAAGAATGCAGTTTTTTATTATTCAAGAACATTTATTTTCTTCAATTCCAAATATTAAAAGACCAACAAGAGATCAGACATAAATTATACAAAGACAAATGATATCCCAGTAACAAAATAAAAAATGTTTCAACGTACTGAGTTCGTCTCCATATTTTACAAGTCACAAATGCTAACTACATTAAATTAATCACACAATTTAAAATATTAATTACATCACATTGAAAAAATAAATCACCACAATTCAAAAGCTTTTTTTCTTTTTAAATAAAAGAGATATAGAATCATTGAAATTAGACAATTCATCATTGCACTTATATAAACATTAACCTTAAAAATAAAATAAATATTGTAAAATGACTAAATTGAGGTTTATTTGAAAATTAATTGGATAAATATTCTATTTTATACATAATAGAATTAGGGAAATAAATATGCTTTTGTTATTTAATTATCATTTTTATAAAAAAAATTAGTTTTAATTTTATAAAACCCACATTTGAAAAAAAAACAAATCTCATTTTAATATATGGCCCCTATAATTATGTTGCCATCAGAATGTATTTATTTGTTTTGTATCTGATAAAGTTCTAAAATTAAAACTTTTTTTTAATTTACTGAGAAAATATATGTCAAAATATACTTTTTTTTTTAAAAACATTCATAGATATTTGCAATATAAATTAGACATTTAGCAAGATTATTAATAAATAAATTTAATATTTCTAAAAATAATTAATTGATTAAAATTGAAATTATTGCAATTTTGATATTAAATTGTTCAGTACATATAAATTTTATTTTCATGTGTAACATTTTCTTAAAACAAGAGTAGAATAATAATTCTAAGAACAAAGTAATATATTATTCCCATAAGAAATAATACATTTAATATAAAAAGAAATGACAATTTCCATTTCTAAAAAATATACAAATTTTATTGTTTTTAAAGAAAAAATTTTTTAATTATAAATAGCTTAACAAATAGATATTTTTAGAAAATATCTCAATATTAAATTAATTCAAGAATAAAAAAAAATAATTCAATTAATAATAAAGTAAGAAAATGTAATTATCCTGTGAGATGTTTTTAAGTGAATATTTGATTAAAGATATAAAAAAAATATACATAAAATAAATTAGGATTTAATATAAATTACACTTTTACAGTATGAAATTGGTTTTTTTTTTCTTAAACTATACCAGAAATTTATTAAATATTCATTTAAGTCCCAACTTAATATACAAAATCTCACAAGTCCAATCCATTTTTTGATATGTATAACAATTTATATAAATCCATAACAAAATTTAATAAAAACAAGGTATAAAAAATAATATGCTCTGAAAACAGTGCATTTAAATAATTTAACAAACTAAAATATAAACCAATGGAATGTGTCCTTCAACCAGAATTACAAATTAATGATAATATTAAAATGTAAATACTTCATCTAAATCATAACAGCACTCTTTTTAAGCATAACATAAAAGATGTTATTAATCAGATTTTGTATGGGTCGGTGGTTTTATTGTAGCACAAATCATGAACAAAGCTGTGCAAACAGTTGTTGCAGCCAGAATTATTATTAGGCTGTGCCAATGATCATTACAAAATTGAATAGTTTTATCAAGGAATTTATCAAATGAAGATGGTGGTATCGGAACAGATTCAGCTTTAGAGTTTTTATAGAAACTTTCAGCAAATGTCCTCAATGTTTTGGTAGTTATATCAGGCAGACTGAAACGATACATTTTCTGATGACGGAATAATATTATGTGAGGGCAAGTATTAACATTAAAACGTTCAGCAGTTTCTGGAGCTAAATGAGTGTTTACGCTAGCTACATTCACTTTGTTTCTCAGCTTAATACCAGCATTTTCTAGTTTTATCATTTCTCTATTTTTGCAGCAAGTACCATCATGAAACATGACCAACCAATCGCCAGTTGTAGCTCCACTCGCCGCTTGAGTAAGATGTTCAAAAGATGAATCATCTAAGTCCACAGTGGATGGTTGTCTATTATCTTGAAGCCAGGAGTAAAGGGTTTCTAATTCAAACTTACCATCGTATAATGCTGTTTTATTGTTCCGAATATAAGCCAAAGCCGGTACTTTTTTAATTCCATAACGAGCCTTTAGAATTGGATCTTTTAATCTCACAACAAGAAGTCCTAAACTATCTTCTAGCTCTTTACTTAGACCCCCAACTAATACCTCAGCTTCCACGCAATCGGTACATGCACAACATGATTGAGTAAACAACACAACAAGACCGTTTTCATCTCTCAAAATCTTGTCAAACTCTTCCACTTCATCAACAGTTTTAGATTCATCACCAAAAACAATTCCAGTACCGGTGATGCATAAAAAAAGTATAAATAAGTACATTATTCGAGAGAGTAGTAAGAAGGTATTAACACACCTGTTAAACTCATGAAATTTTCCCTCACACGTATTTTATTTTTCTCAGAAAATTTGTTTACGTTTCGACGAGTGACCGGTTTTGAGATTACGATGAAACCTCAGACATAACCGTACTTTTAATTATTTTCTATAGAAAAAAAAATCACTAAATAAAGTTTGAAAATATTGTTGATTGTAAATTAAATTATTTAACAAAAAAAAACGAAAAATAATTTCTAGATATTTTCTTTGGTAAAATCGCAATTTAGGAGGAAAAGGGTTTTTTTTGTTTTTGAGATTTTTTGTTGCCAACTTAGCGCCAAAAGGCGATTTAAATGTAATCCTAACACGAGCGAAACTAGTTTTCGAGAAGCAGAATTTGATAATGAAAATAAGGAATGGTTTAAATGATTTACAGATTGCTAAAATGGCGCAATTAGAAGCAAAAAAAAAGTAACATATACAAGAAATTTATTAGAAGCCCCAAAAATTGATAATACTGGTATGAAAGTATATTGAATGGACATTGGATAGCTGAATTTCGATTTATGAAAATCGCTAAAGTATGTATACATTTTTTACAAAAATGCCTTGAAAAGAACTTTTTGGACACTTTTCTGTATAATCTTCACACCATGCAGTCCACCAGATAGTGATAAATTGGTCGATCACTGTTCAGCGGTCAAGGAAATCTTACGTCAATCAAGCGTTTTACCTTGGCATACAAAATCTCTGAAAAAATCCCTATTGTAGCGCACGACTCAAAATCGTAATACCTGGACCAAATTTTAACTTTTCAGCATTTTTAAATTAAATTCATAAAACTGAAAGTGTATCTACTTTTTCTTGCTATGATGTATGTTACCATGGATATACTTCTGAAAAAAAATATTACAAAAATTGAAGTCAAGTTACAAGTAAATTTTTTACTATTGAAAAGGAAAACGATAAATTAATAAAAATAATAACAGCGGAAGAAGGGGGGAGGGGATATCTGCCTATCTTCTCTGGTTCAATTATATGTATAAATACTTTAAACGAATACTAACAGAAATTCTTAACTATTGTTTTGGTTTTTTACATCTTTTTAATTTGAACGAATTGTTTAAAAATAAAACAGGAGTAATAGTTCTTATGTTTAAACCTTTTACAAAAATTGTACATGTATATTTTGAGGAAATGTTTAAATTATGATGCTTTGTTAAATTTAAATTATTTTACATTGTTGTTAGTACAGGCCATCTATTATGTTTCTTTCAGTACTTCCCTACTGTGCAGAAACATCAAGGTTGTAGTGCAAAATAAATATCACTTTTCTTTTTCATAGCCCATCATAATTTATTTTTGTATCCAAGAACGATGTTTTAGTTTTAAGTTTGATGTACGCAGTCTAACCAACCCAATACTCAGAGTGATGTCTAACGGCTAAAAAAGGCTAAATTCGATTCCTGAATTTCGTAGAAAAAGAATTGTCTGAAGAAATAAAAAATTACGACTGTGTGATAGTGCGTTTTTTTAAGGAACTTTTTATATCCACCATAATAAGTACCTAACTGTACCAAACTTTTAATTTTAATTAAAAAATATTTAAAATTTGTTTTCTTTATTTATTTATTTCCTTTTTTTAATTTATACCTATTGTTTTTAAACTTTTATTTTTATGCAATTTATTTTAATAGCCTATAAAGTGTGCAGCCACAATAATTATTTAAATATTAATTTTGATGAGGAGGTTAAAAGGAACTTAGTCTCATTGGAACTATGCAATCGGTACTCTAGTTGCAGAGTTGCGTTGTGGCTTCTATAACTCAAATTCTAATCCTTGTCAAGGCAAGCTTTTTTTTGTCCTTCGATTTTTCCAAAATTTTTTTTAGGAAATCGATACTATACATTAGTTCATTTTTAACATGGAATAAATTTGTGGGTGTTTTTAATTTGTGTTTATTAAAAAAATTAAATTTTTTATACTTTTATTATTTCTAGGTTATAATTGCTGCTATTAAAGTAAAAATCAACAAGCATTACAGCACACAAAGAAAAGTAATCGTTCAGTCACATTCTCGGGAAAAATGTTCTGATGCTTTCAGCTACAGCCTTTTGCACCTAGAAGGGAAAACTGGTTCAAATGGTAAAAAAAAAAAAGTGTAAAGGGGTTGTGTGCTGCGTAAAGAGTTGAAAGATAGTTTAGTAGATCTTCTTGTGAGATTAAAAGATCCAATTCTAAAGGCTCGTTATGGAATTAAAAAAGTACCGCCTTTGGCTTATAACAATAAAACAGCCTTATACGATGGTAAATTTGATTTCGAAAACCTTTACTAATGGCTTCAAAATAGACATCCATCCCCTAGGGATTTAAATGATTCATGTTTTGAATATCTCAATCATGCGGCAAAATGTACCATCAAGGATTTGCTAAATTGTAGCTTTAATGAGAAAAATTCTTTCCTGAAGGTACCCGGTCTGTTGAAGAAAGTTCTTAACTGATAAGGCGAAATGTATCACGAATGATTTTCTAAACTGTATTTCTTTTATTTTTCCTTCCAATGCAGCTGGCAAACACTTAGACAGCTTGGCCTTGGATGCCTTAAGGCAAGCGCTGCACAGACGTTACTCACTTTGCATTACCCAGGAGGCGTGTGTAACTTGAAGATACGGACGCGGAGTAACAATGCTTCCGCAACGCTCTACGATCCTATTAGGACTGGGACCTATGGTTTCAAGTGGATTCCGAACCACTACAAACATCCATGGCACCGCCGGGACTCGAACCCGAAACCGGTGGTACCGAGCGCTAGCTACTCGCCTATTCAGGCTCATAAAAACTGTATTTCTAAGGAGGGATATTCTTTCCTGGAGCTTATTTTAAGGGTAACTTGTAAAAATCTGCATTGCACCATGTAAAGTAAACTTTAATGGGTAAAGTATGTTATTGAAATTCATATCAGTGTGCCATTTTAAATGGCCCTAGTTGAGTGAACAGGGACTGAATCAGCTACTTTCCCTTTAACATTAATTGTTTTAACTAAACAAGTCATGACAGCTTTGGAGGTTGAAATATTTTGAGCCTAAAAGTGAAGACGTGTTTCTGTATAAATTTGTTTTACTCTACTTTTGAATTAATGAGTTTTGACTGGAAACCAGACTATCTCACCTAATTATATAGAAATAAAAACACTCTTTAGAGCTAGAATTCACATTACTTCAGTTATTTCGAAGTATTTAATGTTGGGATTTAAAAGCAGTTATTGTAGAATAAATTTAACTCGAGAACATTTCCCGAATTACACAATTTCGTCATGTCAGATCATTTTGATCAGAACCACAATTTCATCATGTCAGTAGTGGGCGTTTGTTATCTATCACAAACTATTCTATGTTTTTCTTAGTACATTTAGATTAAAAAGTACACTGGTGTCTAAAAGTTAAGCATAATTCGAAAAATATGTATAAATATTGGTAAAATTGTTCACAATCACTTGTGAAGAATCATTTGTTGGAAGTGAAACATTGTTTTTATGCAAAGCATTTTAGTCATCATGCATACACGACGAAATGCAGAGAAACAGGTTCGCAATGCATAGGCAGTTCATACAAATTTCGTGCAATGTATGTATGCATGAAGGAACGTTATAAACAATGAAATATGACAAATAGTTTCACAAAGATGATAAGTAGACATGTTTGCGAAAAAGGATTCGTTAGAATGCTGGAATCCAGGCAATCACAAACCGAGGTATCTCGAATTCTGAAAGTGCCTCAATGTGATCTCAAGACTGTGGTAGAGGTTTCACAGTGAAAAAGATGTTAACCGACAACCAGTACCAGATCATGAAGAGTTGTAATCGTTCGCCAAGACAAATATATGGCAATAACTGCGTGATGCCATAGGGACAATTATGCCAGCTAACTGGGTTCAGAGCTCATAGCCACAACAACAGTTCGAATTTCAAACAAATGTATATAGGAAACTTAATCAGGTTGATTTATAAGCTAAACAAGCAGGTGTTTGCATTTCCCGCACAAACACGCTTGTTAAAACTGGGGTTTAGGACAGTGTGCCAACATGATGTTCAGTAACGAATTCCTCTTTTTTCTAAACACAGATTTTCGTCGAATAACAAAATGGAGAGAACATGGAACTCATTTTCACCCAGAAAACATCTTTTTCCATCAAGCAGAGTCGAATCATGCTGTGTGTTGGCAACATGAACTGCCCCACAGACCTCCATATATTTAAGATTTTGCAGTCACATATCTCGTATGACTGCTAAAAGATACATAGATGAACTTCTTGAGCCATATGTTAGCGGGGATTGAGTTATGTTGGTCTTTCTTTCATATTGGATAAGAAGATAATTGTCTTGTCGCAGTGTGAACCTGATTGATAACTTCCTTTAAATGGAAAATATCCAGGGTTTGCATGGTCTACTCATTCACCTGATCAAAATTCTATCGAAAATATGCTCGGGGACAGATATAGGGGAATATGAAACCCTTCCGCACCAAGCTCCGTTTCAGAATTGAAAAGAGCTCTCCGTTGATGAATGGAATTATTTGAATCCACAACGTCATAAAGTATGGGAAATCGTTAAGCAGCGTACCTGGCTGATACCAGAATTCACCATCTTATTGAACTGTGGTATCACCTTTTTTATTATTATTTTTTTTTACTAAAGTATGAACTCCTCCTTATGCCCAATTTTCCACATTACTTCTTTGAACAATAATGATCATTATCATTCTTTTGCGTTGTTTTCTTATTTTATAACCCTTTTTTTTTACACAAGCATATCCCGTTTGCTGTCATTCCGACTAGATTTCCTTTATAATTATCAATTATTAACTTTTGGTCACTATTGTACCTAAGATAACATTTGTACGCTACTTTAACATGCCAATTTCTCTTATTATCAACGAATGTTTCACAGTGGTAGAGCATATGACTATGGTACGAGTTGAAACAAGACACACATTATTATCCAATTTTTTTTTGCACACGCATACTATATGTACATTCGCAAAATATTATATATAAATTATTCAAAAAGTTATAAGTTACAACAGTTTTTCTAAACAATAGATTTAACTAAGCTGGCAGCTAAATAATAAGGAAATTGACAATTCAAACAATGTGACAACGGTGCAAGTTGAAAGATTTTGATTCTCGGTGGTAAGCATATTACACACACTGCTTTAAAAACAAAATCCAATAAATACATTACATAATATCTCAAATTGAACATTGAATTATCATAAATAAAATAACCTTTACGACACTTAACAGGATAGGTTATACAAGAAATCCTCAGTAATGGCATTATCCTGCTTAATCCCAATTTATTTTACACAAAAAATACCATTGTAAATATAGATATTTCATAGTTAAATATTAATTAAGCGCATGTCCTCCCTCCTATTGGGGTACGCGATGCTCACTTCTAAAAGATGAAATGAATTGTCTGTTCAGGTGGGGAAATGTGATGACATTGGCAATAATGTTAAATAGCATACAAAGTTGGTTCAAAATTTAATGTTAATGCAACTAAACTGTTTAATTATCCTCAAAGTATTCATGGATATTTTCAGAATACTTGTAAGTAAATGCTATTAAGTGAAGATATATAATTATAGTAAAGTTAAATTAGTTATTCATGCAGTAACACAGCTTCTTTCAGTCAACATTTTTTTGTCTCGCGATATACTGAAATGTTACGCAATACATAAATTATAAGCAGCAAACATGAAAACTCCATATATTTCTTTCATTTTAACTTATCTTTCAGGATTGATACTTTGGATGAAAATATATAGTTAAGACCAGTGGTCTCAAAAGTGGAAACACCAAAGAAGTAAGGTCATGATCATTTGAGAGTGTATTACATGAATGCAAAGGGTCATTTAAAGAAATATCTCTATATAGGAAAGAATTGAAAAACCAATATCCAGATTTAGTAATCACAGAAATGAATGTAATCTTATTAATTGGTAATATTTTTCTTACTTTTTGAAATGGAATTTTCTGCAAAAACAGCAAATAAAATAAAGCACAAAAGTAAATTAAGAATTAGAAGTAGGTTTACGAATTGCAATAACAGAGGGCAACAAAAAGATTTTTTCCCAATATTATTACACAAATGCAATCATATTGCTCACAATAAATTCTAATTAAAAATGCAAATTTATAATTTAATTTCAATATATAGATTATTTGTGATAAATAATTTGACTTTTAATTATATACTATATTATATGGGATACAATTTTTAACTATCTTGTTTAACTTTTAATTTTATTTAACTTTTAACTATTCTTGGAGATCATTCATTTAGATGAAAAATAATAGTTATCAATCCTTTAAATGAATTATTTAGAAGTGTGATTACTATTTTGTTATAATTAAGGTTGGAGACAAAAAATACAATACTTGTGCATTCTTAACACAAACTTTATTTAGCACATGCAAACATTTTTAATGCATTGACATACACACAAAAAATAACGAATACAAAAATTTTAAATATAAAGTTTGCTTTTTGATCAATGTATTCCCACTATTCATTCAAAGCTCAAAAATATAAACTTTTAATTGACAAAAAAAAAATGTAACTCATATTTAAAAGCAAGTACAAAGAGAAATGAAAGCATTTAAAATTACATTGAAGAAAAAAAAAAAAGGGGGGGAATTCAAAGTAATCAGTATAACAACTTTTGAGAAAGTTTTTAAATCATTATACAACACATTTTTCTTATTAAAAGAAATATCATTACATGAAATACAGTGGGAATGAATGACAATGCTGAGCATTACATATCAGATGGACCAAGCATCTTCAATTTGTGATATTTTAAGTATAGAAGGCTATGAAAACATTCAACACTGGCAGTTTAAAACACGAATAATATTAAAGCAATGGCACATTGCTTTTACTAAAAAACAAATTGATAAACAATATTTACACTCATAAGAATTCTAAAATGCATGCAACATATGCAATATTTTTGTTATGCATGATGTAGATAGTGAGCAAAGAAATCTAACAAATATTCTTCAAAAACTAATTCATTTGTTTTATATTTATACAATCTACCTTATATTTATTTATATTTCATAACATTTCATGATAACGAAGCTTTGTTTATTTTTCACAACACACTATTCTTTTGACTTATGATGTGCTTTTTATCACCAAAGCACAGAAATTCCAACGAATAAAAGATTTCATAAAATTTGAATAACTTAACACATTTTCATGAATGAAAAGTTGTATCATTTTTATATGCCTACATTAAACCCAGAAATATTGATTCATGAGTCCTCCATATATTATTTTGGAAAGAAATATTGTTCTTATGTAAATAATGCCTAAACCCATACACCATGAGGATTCTTGTTTGTAGGCACAGCATTTTCTAATTGTCTTGGAGAGCCAATGATTTTACGGGTACTACCAGGCCTATTGTAAAAATTACCTGAAAAGTGAATTGGAAAATTTGAATTCATATAACAAAATATTAATATACATTAGAAGACAAAACATATATAAGCTATTTTTATGACAGTGTCAAGTTCGTTTATTCAAATATTAACAAATGAGGTAATTTGCATTAGAATAAATAAAAAAATAATTATATGAAAATAAGGACATCTTTATCTAGTTAACAATTTGTTTTCTTTGAAAATTAGACTTAGCAAATAGTTCCTATGGTCTAAGACAGTAGTTTTGAACTTGAAGTGTTTTTTGGGGGGGGGGAGATTTCATTTATTAATATTTAATCATTTACTGATCTTAATACACTGTGAAAATATCACATTTCGATAAAATTTGTCTAACTAAACTGTAATTTTTAAACTCAACACTTTACAAAATTAATTTTTTTACAGGTATCTGTTTAACAATATTTCTACCCCATTAGAAATAAATCAAGTATACAAAATCAAAATTTAAGGCTGAGTGTCTTAATTTTTGAAATTTTTAAGATTAAACTTTGGGGGAGGGAATAGGGATATTTTTAGACATATTTTACCATTATGTAATTTAACAGTCACTTTAATTTAAATATGTGATTGTATGAAACTTATAAATATCTTTAACATTAGCATCTATAACATTTACCATCTTCAAATTTTTCATTAGAATTCATTCATTCTACAATTAAATCAGAACAGATATTTCTTGTTGTAAGATGAATTCAGCACTATAGAGTTTTACATATATTTCAAGTATTTTATATTCACTTTTCCATTATCAACGAAAGGTATAAAAAAGTAATCTACTCAATGAAAGATATTCAACATTAAGAAATTATTATGCACAATATTTTAATTTCTATGGTTTAATATAATCAACTAAGCAAATAATAACTTTTTTTTAAAAACATATACAAGGTTAAAAATTTGTTCTAAAAAATTTTGAATCTTTCAATATTTTCTACAACTAATTTTCATGTATATATATAATTTTATACTTTTTACACAAGTAAATTTGCCTAAAATATTGCATGGCTCAAAGATATTTCATTATATAACAAAAGAAATTAATTAAACATAAATTAATATATCTTTTTAAGTTAACAAAAACACTTGATTACCTTCCAAAACTAATTTCCCTTCATCTGAAGGTATTAGAGATAAAGAACGAAGATTGGCTTCTCGTATATCAGCCATTAATATGTCCATTTCTTTTTGTTTCTCTGACAGCTTCATGTCAAGCTCTTGAAGTTCTTCTTTAGCTTGCTCTGTTGCAGCCTTCTGACAAAAATAATATACTTTACTAAATTTAAAATTCTTATGAAAAAAAAAAAGTAACAAAGAAATACAATCATATATATTTTAATATATATATTACTTGTTTATTTTAATTTGTATTAATCTTTTTTGTAATTGAGAGATATAAGAAAGTAGCACAAGAAACAAAAAATAAATTTTAGACATGTTTTTTTAAAACAAAAATTATATTCACTCTGTGATGTGCAATCTTCTTTTTATCTTTGTTAAAAATTTATACAACAAAAACTATAATTTTTATAAATTAAAGCAGTTCAATGCTGAACTACAATACTTTTGATTTCAATTAAAATTAATCAGAAAACTAATTTGTTAGAAATAATTTTAGCTTTTTTAATCAGATTTTACAACTTAAAATTTCTCCATATTTTGTAATATTTTAAAAATGAAATAAGCCAAAAATATAATAGGCAAAATAACAAATATTTCATATATTATAAAAATAAATGTAGATTATTAAAAATTTTCAATTTACAAACAAATATTTATCTTATTGATGTTCACCTAATCTATAGTAAAGTATATAATATATATGGTGTTAATTATACAACATGTTATTTGAGGGGGAAAAAAATCAAAAATTATGTGTATTCAAAATTTCTGATAATTGTGATTTATTAAGGAACACATAGTTTTGTAACATTACAATTTAGATTCTTGAACAATTTATTAGCATAAAATTTAACATATCTAGTTTACTGAAATTAAATTAAACTGACAAGTATTTTAACTAAAATTTTATTTATGTGTATATGACATACATTCAGTCATCAAAAATATATTGTCAGGTTAGACAATATTTATTTTTACAATAAGAACTTTAAAATCTGAAATATTCAGCAAAGCATGTATATTATACTTGAAAGTATAAAAAATAAATAAAATGTAATGCATATTACATTTTAGTTTTATATATTCCAGGTAATAGAACTTTGCAGTAAAAAGAATAGCTTTGATTTAAAAACGCACCTGCGAGTCTGATTCCATCATTTTGTCTTTAAGCTGTTGCTGAAGGCAGTCTACCTGTGATTGGAGATGGCGCTCCTGCTCCTCTTGCTCTTTACGTTCCTGTTCTTCTCGGAGAGATTTCACCCGCTTTTCTTCAGCAATTTCTTCGAGCAACAGCCTGATTCTCTGCCGGCACTGCAGAAGCTCTGTCTCACAATTGGCCAGCTGAGAACGGGCCAAAGTGAGCTCAGATCTGAAAAAGAAATAAAAATTTTTTTAAAGGTGAAGAAATTATATTTCAACACAATTATTAAAATATAGATAAACAAAATTTAAAAAAAAGTTTTACATATAGAAGAAAATTTAAATGTTTTCTCTTTCAATTTATTTTTAATGATTTCAATTATGTTCTCTGAAAAGGAATATTTTAAGATGTACACACTTTTAACATTCAAGTAAAAAAACATTTGAATTATATACAATAAGCAAACAAAATAAAAATAATATTAGTTCAGTTATGATTCTAGAGAAAATGTAAAGCTAATTATTTGTTGAACATGCTGCTCATTTAGTCATTTATTATGTCAGATAAACAAATGCCTATTTTATGTTCCTTTAGCATGGAATTTGCTTCACCTTAATGTGCGTTCTTCCTGGCGACCAAGTTCAACTTCTTCACTGAACGATCTACGATCAAGTTGAATAAGTTCACCTTCTTGTTCATGATGAGTGCGCTCTAAATGACAAACTTCTTCCTGCAGAACACTTAATTTTTCTTCTTGCTCTTGTAATCTTCCTTCCCAATAAATAATTTCTATATAAATATATATCAAAGTTTAAAACATTCTTATAAAACATCTTAAATAAACTAAATAGATTTAAAATATAAAACAAGTGAAGACTTACAAGTGAAATAACAGATACAAAATACTATGAAAAATTAAACTTTATAATTCAAACAATAGTTTTCTAAAATGCATGAGAGTAAATGCACTACTTTAAGTAGGGCCAAAAATATTTTTCAAATCATTATTATTTCTTTTGTTAAAAAGCCCTAAAATTAATAAAATCAGACACATAACACCTATGTAAAAATACAAAAAAGAATAAAATGTTTGATCAATTAATTAGCAGAAATATAACATAGCTATTCAATAAAAGTAGATTTATTCTAATATATCCTTTTATAATTAATAGTAACAGAATTTGACTAAAACAATAGCACTAACTATGCAGCCTCCTAAATTTTTATTTTCTTACTACATAATGCATGATAGTTTTATTTTGTAATGAATAATTTCTACTATTTTCTCTCTCTCATATATAAAAGATTATCCATGTTGTTTTTGATTGAAAATTTTTATATGAACAGCATTTATCTGATTAATAGCCCAGTCCATTAGATTGAAATGCAATAATATAACTTTAAATATGCTGAAAATCAAACAATGATCTGAAAATTATTTTGTAAGGACCACTAATATAAAGGGATATATAATTAATATAAAATTATTTTATTGTTTAAAATGAATTAACAATTTAAGTAAATATTTTTGCTTTATGATAAAAAGGGAACTAAATAAAATTTTAAAACATTTGTCTTGAAGAATAAATATTATAGTAATTAATGACAAGTCTTTTAATATTTATTAAGAATTTAAAATAAAAATAGTATTTAAATTCATGATTCTTTAAATGGAAAAGTAGACAAGTCAATAATAAAAACTGAATTCAAATAAGACACAACCCCCTCCCAAGATTTATGTTTTTCTTTAAATATTATTTCACTTTTGAATTTGGTGGTAAAAGTTTTTTTTTTTTTTTTTTTTTTTTTTTTTTTTGCAGAAAGTTTATTTTAATTAAAGAATTATCCCCCCAAAAAAAAAAAACCGACATGAGCAATATAATAGATATTTTTTTAATTTTAATTTTTAAATAACTACCATTTAATTTCAAATAGTACGAGTACAGATGTTTTCTCACAATAAAAATGAATAAAAAAAAAAAAAAATGAGCAAGGTGATGGTTATCAATGTATTCAAAGTTTTGTGAAAAATTAAACTTTTAGATTTAGAAAGATTTATTGTGATTGTGTTAGTAAAATAATAACTCAAACACTTTCAGTTAGAATAATTTTGTTTTCATTCCATAATTGATTTCATGGCATTATGTAAAAACCGATAATTTAACACAATCTTTTGATAAAAATTATCTTAAGAGGATAAATATATTTTTAAAACTGTAAATACCTGCATCAAATTGTGACAATTCAGCCTGCTGATTATCCAATTTTTCTCTTTGTAATGACACTAAACGCAATAAATCTTGATACTGAGGATCACGAGAAAGCTCTTCAGGCTGACAGGTTTTAGGTGAGAGATTTTTATTTTCGTTTGTCAGTTGCTTATCTATTTCCAATTTGGCAGATAATGTTTTCTTCAACTTCAAAGAATCGTCTGATATACTATTATACGATAATTGAGAAGACTTTTCAGGAGACCTGCTTGGAGATTTAGTTCTACTGGGAGATGAGCGTTCACTGGTAATTGGTGTTATATCAGGACTCCTAGCATGGAAATCTCTCATTTGGTCCATTAGATGATTTTTATGACTATTTGGTTGGCGAATATGATTTTGAGTTTGACTCGATGAAGGCCCTCGATCCACTGGTGAGTATTGGTCAGCGCGGTTAGCAAGATGGGGTCGTTTACTGGAAGGAGATTCCTCATCCTGGGCATGAGAAGATGCTGTAGTAGCTAGTGATAGATGACTAGTCGGAAAACGACCACTGGAGCGCGAAACTGCTTCGTCGTAAGACGGTGGATATTTCGGCCTTTCGATTTTCGAATTGGGACTTTCACTGTCTCTAGGCCTCTGCGGCACTCCCCTGACGACACCTTTAGGCAGGTCCTGTTTCGAACGCCCCTCTCGATTTTTAATGTTTCGGTTGGATGAAGTTTCGCAGTTGGGCTGAGTACACTCGTT
Organism: Caerostris darwini; assembly: GCA_021605075.1. NCBI lineage: Eukaryota > Metazoa > Arthropoda > Arachnida > Araneae > Araneidae > Caerostris > Caerostris darwini. The sequence goes on from BPLQ01001022.1 coordinate 43,527, forward strand.
AATGATGGGTGGTGTGGAGTTGTCGCTGCTGACACTGCCACTGCTGCCATGACCACAACTGAAAGTCAGAGATTTCTTAATTTCTTTATTGTTCAAAGGGACTTTTTGTTTATTGCTGCCACCGGAGGGTGAGAAACCTCTGAGAAAGTCGTGCTGCCTTTTGTTATTATTGCTCTGAGATTGGCTATTTCCAGATGACTGTTTTTGATCACCTGTCGATCTCCGCATAACAAAGTGCACATCGTTGGCATATTCACCCCACTTGGTGAGCACCTTCAGGGGCTGCTCTTGAGGGGCCAGGAATCGTTCACTATTTCTCCATTTTTCCACCAGAGTAAAGCGGCCAGTCTGACCAGTGGCATGCGCCAGGGCATACACAACATCCTGACATGTCGAGGCCTCGGTAACTCCGCATACTACCCTTTGTATGCCATCAACCCAGACCTTTAATTCCATTATGATAGAGCAAATCACAGTTTCTTGACATCCTCTTTTCTATGAACGCAACGTTGGTGACTCAGATAGAAGCAGCGTAATGCCATTGAACTTATCCAGTGTAATTATTCAAAAGCCGCTTAGCCTGAAATAAAAAAGATTAATAATTAATATATAAAATTAAAAAAACAAACGAAACACTGAATTAAGAATATTTTAAGAAGCTCAATTATGTATAGTAAATACACAAGAAATAATTTAGATGCAAATTTTGCTAAATGACAATACAAGAATCATAATGTAATATTCGAAAAGTCCAATATGTTACATGCCAGTTTTTTTTTTACCTAATCGGAATGAAAAGCAAATCGATAGGAATATATTTAAAAAAAAAAAAAAAAAAAAAAAAAGATAACTATAAATAGACAGAAAGGTAACATCAATGAAAGTTAAAAGTTAATTCCAATTAAGTTTTAAATTAATTATTGCGAAAAATTAATACAAGAATTGTTTTAATATGTGGAACATATATTAAAAGAAAGTTGAAAATTTTGTAATTTTATTACAGAATTTAAAAACAAACTTTACAAGAATATCATTGTCTGAACACGAACACTATATATATTAGTAATAACGCTAATTTCTGATAAAAGAGCTGTAAGAAATGTCCCAATTGATGAGCAATTTAGAATTGCATGATACATACAGAACCATTTGCTAAACATTAAGAGCTATAAGAAAACTAGCAGCATACAAGTGAAACGACTATTTAACCTCAGTAAATTGATTGACCTGAGATCCCAATAGGTAAACAAAAATGGAATATTTAGAATGTAATAAATTCGAATAACACCCCTTATAAAAAAGAATATATTACAATAAGCATTATTATTTTGCATATCACAACGCCAGTATCAAAACCATTAAGTATTCTTAAAAATGCACAATTTAAATTACGATCAGTTAAAAGGCTTTAAAAAAGTAAAAAAAAACTCCAATAAGACTGGAAGAAAATATAAAATATATGACCTATTTTTATTTAAAAAAAATATATTCCCATTGAAGAATAAATTACAATTATTTTTAAATAATAATAAAAAAAAGTTTTCAAACAAACGTGATAGTAATGAAATCACCTCGCAACATTTAAACAGGACTGTCAAATGTCAACACCACACACCACTGAATGACCTAGTCCAATGGTCGAGCTATAACCATTCTCCACTAGTCACCCCCTACTTTATTCTCTCGAGTATCATCAAGTTAACAAGCATTTCCGTTCGTTTTCCCTACGCCCCCAACTCAAACTTCTGACCACTAGTTTTTGAAACCCATAAATCTGTATAAAAAAAGTTAACACTGAATTAAGCTGCATAAATAAATATCGAAATATTTTGGAATTAGTGTTTTTTCACCAAATGTAAAATATATATGTATTCTGTAGGTCATTATTTAAGTTTCTATGTCGAAATAATCAAGTTAACATTTATATTTTGTATAAATACTTCACATTTTTTTCTACGTTTACGTTTATATTGATGATGATATATTCCTTTTTCCATGACGCATGAATAATTTTACTAATTCTTTTTTTATGTATTCAATCTTTTCCTTTGATTGATACAACTATGCAAGAAAAGTACAATAAACGTTTTTACTAATCTTATTTATAAATAGAAAAAAATGTAACGACAGATAATTGAAAAACAAAAATCTTTATTATGATCATAACCAACATAGTCTTGAATTATTTATTAAAAAATATAATTTAACCATTTCAATATCATCTTATTATTTTTTTTTTTATGTAACGTTTTCCCCAAATTGATTTATGTAAAAAACAAATGCTTATTTAAAAAAAAAAAAATATTGGAAAATGAATAAAATAAGGGGGAAAAAATGACTTTAATATCGCATTTTACTACTACGAGTCTTATGAATAGTGAACATAATAAATTTCGTATTTTCTAAATAATTCAATTCTTGTAATTTAATTTTTATACAAAATATTGTAAAAATAATTGTGTAGTTTGGAGATTCTGCCACATGAGGTGACTCAATTTTGGAGATTCTTTTTTCGCTCTTACGGTCGAAATCAAGCCTAATGTGTTATAATATTAATAGATTTTAAATATTAAATTTATAAATATAAAAAAATATTATAATTTATAAATTTATAAATTTTATTAAATATTTTTCCTGTAATTAAATTTATTTTACGATATCACTCACACTATGCTAACTACAACTAAGATTTTAATGTACAATACAAACAAAAATGAGCAAGTGATAATATATTTATTATTGAACTTTGATATTCAGGTATTTTAAAACAACGAATTCAAATACAGGACATCTAGTTTTTTTTTAACTTCAGAAGAGGGAGAAATGAAAGAAGAAGTTATAAAGCTTTGTGAGAAGTAAGATTGGCAAGTGTTTACGTAGATTTCGGATACAGATACGAGGAGAAAGGAAGGAGTGGTTGGTATATTACTCTCCCCTCAATGAAACAGGCGCTCATGCTGCTCATATTTCGCTGGCTCTGAAAAATAGTCTGCAACTACTCAATCACACAACAACGCCCACTTTGCTCTCAGACTGTTTGTCATTTTATCCTTTGGTATCCGGAATTCCACTTCTGATATTCGTAAATATTTTGACCTTCAGTCCAGTAGAAGTCATTCAAACTGTTAAGTTAAAATTTAAATTATAGAAACCTAAAATTGACATGAGTTGTTAAGAACAGGAACAACCAAAAAGTTAAATTATTAGAAGATTCAGAAATAATTAATATAAAATGCTTAAAATTTTATTCAGACAATTAGTAACATGCTGAATATTGAATATTTCGGTAGTCTCCTTAAAAATAACACAGTTAAATATTTATCTTTTGATTTAAAAAAAAAAAAAAAAAAAAGATTTAAATGTGAAGTATAATTCAGTCTAAATTATAGATCGGAAAATCACATTAAAAATGAAATCTTATCTCGATCACTTAAAGTAATTTTAAAATCTAAAAAAAACCGAAAAACGTAGAAAACTTTGTGGTATGTTTATTTTAAAATAATATTTAAATATTAAAAAGGTGTTGAATATATTTAGTTTCGTTTAGTGTCTAGATATATGCATATTTCAATCAGCGATATTTATTGTTGGGTGAAATATGCATCGTATTTTAGTCAATGAATATAATGCGTTATTCTAATAATATACATATCCCCCATCCCCCTCATCGTATACGTATTCCGATATGAATATTTGGTAAAAAAAACATAAAAACAAACTTTTATTAAAAAAAAAAAAAAACGAATGCAAAAATTTCTTATTTAATAAATATTATTAACGTTAAACTATCAATTTTTGTGTTGATAGTTTCATTAGAGATAGTTTTCATTGGTGAAATAACATGATCATAAATAGCGGCTCATTTTAAAAGCAGAAAATTAATAGCAAAATGAACAAACAAGGCAATACATAGAAAAGAAAAATAAATAATAAATTCTTAATTACGTAACAATGTACAAAGAGAGTTATATTGTCGAGTAGCGAGATGACAAAGTATTAAGAGGCTTTCATAAAAAGCATAAGCCATAATTATGAACTAATTAGAACATAAGCAAGAAATTTGGATTAAAATTCTTATAGTTTGATTTAATTTTTAAGGGGAAAAAATGATCCAGTTTACGAATTTTAAGCACTAATTATTTTAAGTGAATTTAAATGCATTATGCACAAACAATGATTCTACCGATTTACAAAGATCAATGTCGTTTTGTACAACATAGAAAAATAATTTCATGCTTTAATCTTCATTGTCTTCTGTTAAATTTGAATTTACAATTAAATTTTCACTTCATTTCATCTACCAAAAAAATAAGATAATCTTCTTGAGAGGTTTGATGAGAGCCAAAATGCACAACTGTTTAGTTTCCGATTCCTGAGAAAAGTTTGTGAACTGCAAATATTAAAAAAGTCGAATTAAATTTCTTCCATACCCAGCAACTGATCCTTGAAATGCAGCTCTTTTATGAATCATCTCGATGAATCATAATTTGTTTTATATATTTCTACAGCTTTTATGTTCGGTCGATTTGTTATATTTTAGTTTATTTTTCACTGATTATAGATAATGCAATCTTTTTGTATCAGATTAAAATTTATAAAATTGTATGTATCTCAAACTTTATGCAGTGTTTTATTTCAACTTAAATATAATTTTCACCATCATTTTATTCAGAATATCAACCTGTATGTCGGAACATGAAGAAGAAGAAGAAAAAAACCTTATATATGCATTTACATTATTATTGCATGAAATATAGAAAGTTACAAGAAGATTTTGGTTTGTCACTCTGCGGCCATTTTTTGCACACTTTGGGGTAATTACACCGGGACCTACAGTTTAAAGTAGATTCCGAACCACTAACAACCATCCATGGTTACAAGGAGATGATTTAGAGTGGTCATTTATTATATATATTAGTTATTGATAGCACTTTCTCATTTGTAAATGGAAGCTAAAATTTAACAACTTTTAAACATTTTATTCTGGACCATCAGCTTTTTAAAAGACACTTTCATTTTGATTAATTACTTTAAAAATACCAGTGAACAAACGGATCATTGATTTGCAAATACTTTCCAATTCAACAAAAAGAGAGGTAATTTCACACATGGGATAGAATCCTTTATACAGCTAACTAGTTCTTCTGTAACATGGTTAGTTTCCGCTTTGATGCTACTAATTCTATCGTTCGTTTCCCCAAAGGGGAAATGTCCATGCGTCTAGATACGCATGAATGACTCTACAGCGACTTTTCCAATTTATCAAAATGAAAGAAAAAACGAGTATAACAACTAACGGAGGTTTAGGGGAAAAAAAAAAAGCTCATCATCTTCAGTTGGTATCAACGGACAGTAGCAAAACCTCATTTTACGTTTATAGCAGCAGCGCTCACTCTTTTTGACTTGCTCCATTCCAGGAAAGCCTGGAAACGTCTAATGAACATAAGAGATATAACGCAGATTAAAAAAAGTAGCAATTCTGACGAAAGATCTTCAAAGAAATCTAAAATTTTTGCGTACTTGAATGGACAGCAATTGCCATTAATTTCTATAATAATGGCAATATCATCGACCATTAAGTATTCAGATTAACTTTCTCTTTATTTATTTATTTAATATTAGAATTATTTTTTTCTTTGTAATTTCAGAACCCCAGCCATTTAGAAAATATTATACAAAATAATAATTTAAACTGAATTAGTACATATTGTCATTCAAAAATCTTAAAAGTGAGTGACATATTGGAAAGGACACTTTTGGAAAAATAGAACGACACAAAAGTTCATTTGATTAATTACCTTAAAAATACAAGTGAACAAGCGGATCATTGATTTACAAAAGCAATACAAATTAACACACACCTTTGACTACTTTCCAATTCAACAACAATAACAAAAAAACTAGAGGTAATTTCCCACATGGGATAGAATCCTTTATACAACTAACCAGTTCTTCTGTAACATGGTAGTTTGCCGCTTTGATGTTACAAATTCTAAAGGGAAAATGTCCATACGCATGAATTACTCTACAGCGACTTTTCCAATTTATCAAAATGAAAGAAGAAAACGAGTATAACAACTAACGGAGGTTTAGAGGGGAAGGAAAAAAAAAAAAAAAAAAGCCCATCATCTTCAGTTGGTATCACTACGGACAGTAGCAAAACCTCATTTTACGTTTATAGCAACAGCGCTCACTCCATTCCAGGAACGTCTGGCACTAGAACCATCGGGTGGTTTTAAGTTACTAGCCATTATTAGTTACGCACACCCCTGATTCAACCACCGACTGCGGCAATGCAAATGGATTTCTCAGACAGATAAACTCCAGACAGACAGTTGAAGGAAACAGAACTGTTAGGGCTCGGGATTGACAGTTAGAGGAGGAAAGGCACTGCAGATATTTGTGTGGCAAAGAAAGATCTAATCATCATGACAGTGCCGTTTCTTTCTTTCTTCTTTATTTTACGTACGTCTTTCAATTTTAATGCGCCATCGAAATAGTAAATATTAAAAAAATAAAATATAAATGAGATCTAATACTACAGCAAGTAAGAACCTTTTCAACTCTAGCATAGTCAATGGTTTTTAAATCTGTCTATACAGGCTTTTAGAGTCAAATAAATCGCTAATATTGTTAGTTAAAAACCAGCAACTTTATTTATATTTTTCACAACAACTTTTAAAATAAATTAAAATAAAATATTAACAAACATGCTGATTGTAGTAATTAGTTAATATAAAATCACGAGAATATCGTTTCGCAGTAGATTTTGATAATTTTTAATTCAATCACGACTTATTTTTACTATTAAAAAATAAAAGTTTTAAATGTAAAACATTAATGCTACAAAAATTTAATACATTAACCCCTCACGATATGGAGTATTTGGATATATTCCAGATTATTTCAAGAGGGAAAAAAATAGTCACAAACCAAGATAAAAATGTTCTAGTTTTATCGTTCTTTTATCTACAGAGATGCGTAATATTAATGAAGAATTGTTGTATTTCCGATTAAAAAAAACAATGGCATAATCTGATGTGATTTTTTAAAAATAATTTCGGAAATACAATTCTATTAACTCGACTTACTAACCGCTGAAAGTGCAGATATTTTGAGATACAAATCAAAATACGAAGCATAAATATTCACACTGCATTTTGACCTCTAACGCATGAACTTAGATATGAAACACGTATTCAAGGCAATGAAACTCGTAACTCACGTTGATCAGTTTGCATGTCCAGCACGCTTTCGTTACAGGCATTTAGCATTTGTTTCTACATTTGAAACACGCAACTAATGAACATGACAGATATAACGCAGGTGCAAGAAGGCAATAATTCTGACGAAAGATCATCAACAAATAAATATAAAATTTTTGTGTAACTGAATGGAGAGCAATTCTATATTGGCAATATTATCAACCATTAAACATCTATTAATTAGTTTTTTCTCCATTTTTTTTTTTTTGCCCAGTCATTTAGAAAATATTATACAAAATAATAATTTGAATTGAAATAGTGCATATTGTCATTCAGAAGTCTTAAAAGCGAGTGACATATAAAAGTTAACAGGACACTTTTTGAAATATAGAAAGAAAAAAAAGGTTGCTATATTTAGAATACAACTCCGTATATACAATTTCAAAACTAAATGGCAATTAACCATCAATATAAAAAACAGCCCTCTCAAATACTAAATTAGTTGATATTATATTAATTTTTAAAGAGTCTCGATCTTTGACACCACCAACGTTTTATTTTACAGTACTATTACATCATGACATATGATAATATGATGACACAGAAAAAGCAGAAATTGGCGGAGAGAGGGTTCAGAATAAATTGGAATATAACAACTCCTTATAAACAATTTCAAAACTAAATGACAATTAACCAAATATACAAAAAACAGCTCTTCTCATATACCAAATTAGCTGTTATTATATTAATTTAAAAAAAAAAAGTCTTGGCTTTTGCCACCACCAATATTTTATTTTACAGTACTAGTATATCGTAGGCATATGATAATATAACGACATAGGAAAAGTTGAAGATGGCGGAGAGGGGTTGAACAGAATAAATTCCCAAAAAATTTATGAAATTTTCTCGCAACGCCTATTCAGCAGATAAAGCAAAACAGGGGAGGTGCTCTTTGTTTGTTACCGTACTTATCAACCATCATAACAAGTCAACAAAATGATTGTCAGAAATTTATCAGTCCTTATAAATACCACTTATCTCAGGTTTTGTAAATAACGTGTTATCCGCTTTACCTGGATGCTCTTCTCTAGCGAAGATAAGATGAATGCTGGTGTAACACTAAAATGAATCGTGTACAGAAAAAAAGTTTTGGTGGCATTAACACAGAATTTTAATAATTAACACAATTAAAATGATTTCCTGATCTTCAAGAAACTGTTTATAATATAAAACATTAAAAATAAAAATATTGTATCCAATATGTCAAAAAGTATGAATATTTCTAAATAATGATTTAAAGAAATTGGAACAGATTTTAGAAACCTTTCAAATGATGGCAAATATTTTTATTATGTATTTTATACAAGTTTTGACGGCGTAATTTTTATTGCCAGCAGCAAAATATTTACTAAATATTTAAAACAAACCCCACATATATTAAACTTGAGTTATACTGAAAGCGGAAACTAACGAAAAAGCAAATAAGAATTGCTCATTCTTATTATAGTGAAAAAAGTAAATGATACATAAAAACAAAGGAAACTAAGTTTAAAGAAAAAAGAACTTCGGTTTAGTTTTGTCACTCTACGGTCATTTTGTGCACATTTTGGACTAATTAGACCAGGATCCACGATTTAACAGGGATTCCGAACCACTAACAAACATGGCCCCCACCAGGAAAAAAAAAGAACTTTGAGATAACTCCATAAAAAATAATTACCAACATTTGATTCCTTTTTTAAGTGGAGATCATAAATGGAAACCATTGTCTAAAACCTTCGCCGATTTTTATTCATAAAGTACATTTTATTGCCATGAAATTAGAACGATTCTTTAATCCATTAGTATGAATTTCTTATGCTTTTATTAATAAAAGGCTTGAAATTCTTTTTAAATATCAAATAACAGCTTTACAAACATTGTACGTCTCAGACAGGAATGAAAATTCAAATCGCCGATGGCTTTTACTAGGACATTCGTGACGTTCATACCGAAGACAGTAAAGAAAACAAGTTCGCCCAGGAAGATGGAATTCAAGTATGCTTCTCGCGTTTTACAAAGCGACAAAAGGAAACTTATTCGGAATTGTAAAATAGGCATAGCAGTAAAGATAACGGGAGGAAAAAGTGCAATTTTTCTGTGGACATGAAAACATTCACCAAACAAGAGTTCACAAATAATCTCCGCTCTACATACAGGAGAAAATAAGAGCTTTTTTTTTTGTTTATAAGGTCACGCATTTCTTTTGCCAATCCGACAGCTGACATCAGGAAAGGTTACAGACGTTGACAGGCGACACCAGGAAGAGTGCAGGGAATTTTTTTTAAAAAAAGGTCAAGTTTAAAAGATAACAAGATGGCTGAAGATAATGAACTCACAATTTGTGTTTTAAGTCGAATATTAAAACGGACTAAATCACGTTCCATGCTGTTTCGGTAACCGTAACAACGAACTAGAGGAAGACCATACATTACAAAACTAGATCAAAAGATACTATGTCCAGAAGGGGGAGAGGGGCATAGAGAAGACACATTGACAACAGGAGGGAAGAGGCAGAATAACAAGAGGGGAAGTATGATTTATGAATACGTACTTCTTTACTAAAGACGTGCTTTTTGAATTTGCCGAAATAAAAATCATTATTTTAATTTTTTTTTTAAACATAATATTGTGCATATTGGAATTTCCTGTTTATAACAATTCAATTGATTAAGCCTCTTCCAATAAAGCACAGGGGGAAAAAATATTATCGAGGGTTAGAAATGGTGAATTTAAATTATGTAAAATGGTATACATGATACAAAAAATGTACAAACAACTTTCATTGTAGCAAGATCCAAGAACTGACTACATTTATTTTTCTGAATTACTTTTGAACGAGTTAAATTTCAATATACTGCAAAAAATGGGAACACGATATTTTATGACATAACATTCATAATAAAAGATAAAAGTATACAAAATTAATAAAAATATTTATAGAATTAATATTAAAACAATTTGAGTAGTTAAATGAAACACATTGGCTTTATACAATAATATATTACAAGTATTATATTGATGATAAATATATAAAAAAAATTTTGATTAATAGAAACTATCTATACTACGCGGCCCCCATCCTCCTGTAAACCTTACCTGTTACAATCTTTCTTAATTTTTTACTAGTAGTACCAACTTTGTGTTAGTCACAAAGAGATCACGGTTTGAGATTTGGTTTGTCGCTCTACGGTCATTTTGTGCACACTTTGGGCTGATTAGACCGGGACCTACAGTTAAACGTGGATTCCGAACCGCTAACATACATCCCAGCCACAGTCAGTATACGAATCTGAAGCTTTTGATACCAAAGGCCAGAGCACTAGTCACTTGGCCATCAGAGCGCCAAAGGGGTCACGGAGTTGCAGAGAGAAATTTCACTAATTAGACACTTCTAATTGCCCAACGAATACGTTCAAACACTATATTAAAATAAACGCATGGTTTCCTTTTACTTCGTGCTCATTTTCAGCTTCTTATTCATTATACAATCAAGATATAGAACTAAGAAAGGAACAATACATCAGTAATTAGCTGCTGGTATTTCCGGATGCTTATGGGTTTTGTTTATCTTCTTCCGTTACAATGGTATTGATGGAATGATGAATTTGTTCTATTGGATAATTGGCATAATCACTGCCAACAATTAACAAAAGAAAAATAAATCTCCTGTTAAATTTTCATTCTAAAATAGTCCTCAAATAGATCTTGTTGAAACTGATAATATAATCAAACTTTTCAGTATACAATAATGAAAAAAAAAAAAAAAAAAAGTCCGCTTTAATATAACTTAATTTTAAATAATACCTAATTCTATATCAATTTAATGAACAGTAACAGTAGTAGATTTAGATCAATTAGATATATTTGTCATAGGTTGTTAGCACACACGCCAGAAACTGATAACTGTTCGTATATCTGTAAGGAACGGAACACGAAATGGTTTATTTTAAACCAATCTTTTTACATTATTCGACGAATAATTTTTTTCCTGGAATTCTTCTATAATTGTTACACAATTGAATAAAACGATATTTATTTAGTATTAAATGATATTAGACTGCATTTTTATAATAATAAAGGTGCCATGTATTCAATATATGATTTTAATAATATTTTGGAATTTAAATGTAAACATTCACAAATTTGATACAAAAAAGTTATCATGGTAACTGCCTTAATTGTATTTAAATATAAAATATCAAGCAATAACATTATGCATTCAGCTCATGGCTGTTAATCAACATTACAGTTAATGACTTTTTTTTTTTTTAATATTTAAGCAAGCTTTATAAGTTAGTTCACAATAAAAAAAAAGCAAATTTTTTTTTTTGCCTAGTGTCATTTTTTAAATGGTACTTTAAACGTATAGATGTCTTAAAGTGCATTAAAAAAATATTTAAAAAGACCTGAAACGAAAAGTTCTTGAATATATTTAAACGTTTATGCTGAGTTTAGATTTGCTCTATAAAATTTCTGAAAAGCAATCCGAGAACTAAATTAATTTAGGCAGCTTTATCTTAGATAGATCTACCCGATTTAATAACATTTAATTTCAATCCTAGTTTCTAACATTTAGGAAAAATTATACTATAAACAGATAAACATAATTTATAAAAAAAAAAAATAAAATTCAATCTTTAGATAAGTATTGTTACATGAAAAGAAACAAGAAATTAGCATTCGTCTTACAGAAGGGGAAAAAAAGGGAAGGGCAAGAAATAAGAATATTTTGGTTTATAATGAATTTTTTATTTTATTTTAATCCTAGTTTCTAATATTTAGGAAAAATTATGCTGTAAATAGATGAAATATAATTCAGGGGGAAAAAAATTATTTAAAACGCAATTGTCAGATAACTACTGTTACATGAAAGAAACAAGAAATTAACATTCATCTTACAGGGGGGAAAGAGGAGGCCGGGAAAATAAATTAAAATATTTTGGTTAATATCTTTTAGATACTACCCTTTATTTGAAAAATTCGTATGTATTACTTCGAAATCCAGACACGACTTAAAAATTCCGCATTATCGATAACAGCAATTCTCAGAAAACACATTCATTAGCATTAATTTGCAAACCATTAGCTTAAAATAAATCATTAGTACGAAGAAAATTACAAAGGAGGAACTGGTGTAATGGCGGATTTCCAGTTTCGCTTCATTGAACTAAGTGTTGACCCGAAGATCCTATTGATTGATGAATGCGAAGTTATTTTAAAGTTACTCCCATGAAAGGACAACTTTCAATCGGAATTCGATACTGAGTACATTCGAACCCAACGACTGGGTGCCTGTTGGCGCTGCAATTCGACTCCCGCCCTCAATGTTATTGTTGCCAAAGGCTAATTATCCTTGAACTTTTTGCCCAGTGGAATTCGTCAAGACTTTTTTATTTATGAAATATGAATAAATTAGGAACGTTAAAGTCAGACGAGCGTACCCAATGTGTAGGTGGCGATTGTGAAGCTCATTTTTCTTCTGCGTTAGCAACATATGCAACGTTATTTGAAAGAGAGTCCATTGAAGACCTTTGAAATTTATACTTTTCGTTTCATATCATTAAAAGCAACAACCAAAACAGTTTAAAAAAAAAAAAAGTTAAGTAGATATTTTATAGTACAAAAGTGAAAACCAAAAATTATGTGTAAACATGTTATTTTGGAATAATTATTACTTGCTATCTAAAATTATCACACAAACAAAAGTATTAAATTGAGCGATTTCTTTTTAATAAAATCATACTTTTATGACTTGACTAGATTAAAGGAACAAAAATCAATTCAACATTTCTTTTTTTTTTTCACATAAAAAATTTAATTTTTAAGATTAATATTTTCTCTCGTAGAATATTTTAATATTAAACATTATATAAAACTAGAAATTAAATGAGTAAAAAAGGAAAATAATGAACTGCACTATCGAATAAAATACACATCATTTCCAGAACATTAAAAATGAAATTATTTTTAAGTATTCGGATTAAACAGCAAATAATCATTTCCAACAATAAACACTATGTACATTCAATAAGAGAACTCATCGGTATTACAATACGTAATCAAATAGTAATCTATCTCTTCCCAGTATGTTTGGTTTGTGGCTGTCATTTTGTGCACACTTTAGCCTAATTAGACCGGGATTTACAGTTCAACGTGGATTCCGAACCACTAAAAAAATTCCATGCCATAGCCAAGATTCGAACCTGAAGCTTGTGGTACCAAAGGCCAGAGCGCTAGCCAAATTGTCCATCAGGCTGCGTCCAGAATATTGGATTCAGGAATTGAAGATCCTGAATCCTCCATTTTCTTGGTTTGGCGCTCTATGGCTATTTTTTTCACACTTTAGGCTATATAGACCAGGATTCAATAGTTTAACACGGATTCCGAACCACTAACAAGCATACATGTCACCGCCAGAATTCGAACCTGAGGCCTGTAGTACAAAAGGCCGATTGGCCATCAGGCTGCCCCATTTTCTTGGGGTTTGTCAAAAACATCTTCTACGAGAGATTAAAAATCTATGACATTTAAGAGAAAGGATTAATGCCGAATATTCATCATCATCATCAATAGCACGACAGCCCAGAGTGGGCCAAGACCGTCCTTTGAAGAGATTTTCATGCATTCCTCTGGGTGCCAATGTTCCTCCAATGCTTAACCGTTAATACAGTAAAATCTTTTTCAACTGCGTCTATCCTTCGCAACTTGGGTCGTCCTCTTCGTCTATGTTGCTTTGCCAAAATGAGCTTTTTTACAGGGTTTAACATCATTCATTCTACATACATGAGCAGCCTATTTTAATCTAATAATCTTAATAAAAATATACATAATAAATATGTATATTCGAAGAATTAGCCTCCTTCCCTAGTGACTAATGGTTAAGAAAAAAATCCTGCAAGTAAAACTTGAGTGCAAATTCACAGTAATTGACAGACGGACCTCTTAAATAGAAAAGAAGGAAAGTTGATCAATAAATAAAGTTTTAAAGCTAGGAAGAAGTTTCCTTTTTAAAAATAAACGATTGGTTGTTTGATGATAAAAAGTGATTTCAAGTCTTGGGTGAAGTGGGAGGATTCATGGAAAGAGTTAGCATCTCAATAAAATTCTCATGAATATGGAGAGGTCGACGAACTGAGAGGACGACTTCATCTGAATGCATGGCATTATGCTGTTGTAATTCGATAACGCTAAAATGCGTTAATGAATTTGTTCACAGAGCATTTATTATCGCAGATTTAGCTTTCTCCGCTGACAGAATAGTATATATGCATGCAAAACATTGAATTCATTGAGTCTTTAAAATTAGATTCAAGTATTGCAAGAATTGAATATTTATCCATATTCTGCGAATGTGGTTACGTGAACGCTACATTGATCAGAGCAATTTTAAAATCTCATTAAAATGGAACCAACAGTGTTAAAAAAACCCTCGAAAACAAATGAATTTTAATATATTTCTATGGGTCAATAACCATATTGATATTAAAAAGTATATTAAAAATTAATTAATTTTCCTACTGTTTTCATTGAGGAACAACTTTGTGCAAATTAATGCTTCCTTGATTCTTTTCACCATCAATAAGGATTTCTTTCAACAATTGTATATCCTTAGATAACAAATCCTTATAATTGATATCCTCAGATAACAAATATTAACATAAGACATATACCAAAAAATGTATTATAATTGATCAGAAAAAAAAAAAAAAAAAACTCAATGCATTTTATATTGTTTAGATCATCACAATAATTGTATTATCTATAAACACATATTATGGTCAGAGAAAACATGACATGGACTTTCATTATGGTGCTTCTGGCTTTTTAAATTTTTATCCATTGAACATTTAATTTGTTTTTAGGCCCTTTTGGTTGTTTTTGTTAAGGATGTCTGGTCTTTTTCCTTTGTAATTGGGATTTATTTTTGTTCCTTCGGTAAGTGGCCAAATTTGTATGGATTGAATTCCAATAAAGACATAGGTAACAACAACACACATTATGCTAGTTTAAGACATAAATGATTATTACAATTAATTTAAAGGGAAGAATGATTCTGTAATTGCCTATGTTTTTTTTCTCCTATCATAAATAAATTACCCAATGGATATTTTTTAAACAAGTTTTAGCGTTAGATTTTTATGCCACATTAGATTATAATTGAATGGATAAAACTAGTTTAAAAAAAAATAAAATACAAAATGTTTAATTTTATCTTAAATGATTATCAATACAACTTTATGCATCCTGATTATACGAAACAAAAAAAGTTAAATATATTAAATTATACATATATTAAAATGAATTTTTTTTGGTATAAATGATTTTAAGATTTTTGGTTAAATAATATTAAACATAATGTCTATTTGCACTTATTTCCTATACAAAAAAAAATCAGTTTTTACAATTATTTCTGTAAAAACTTGTACAAAGCTTTCTTTGCCTGCAATTACTAAAACAAAAAAACATCACAGGGTTTTGCTTCATAAATATTTACATCTTGAAACACACAACGAAATTAACATAACTCAATAATAAATAACATTGTGTTATTTTGTGCTAAAGAAATCACTTTTCCTAATGTTTAAAAGTTAACAAAAACATACATATTTCCATTACAAGATCGAATTTTGCTGATTGGATTGTGGTAAACCTGACCTTGAAAATTTTCTTTTTCACTATGGTAGAAAGAAAAGAACACGGTTCAATATTCCCAGCGGATAAGCGAAGACAGTTCAGAAATCTGCATTTGCGGAAGAGTCAGCCGTCAACTATATACATAAAATATGACAACGGCAACCGCCCAAATACACAAATTTTATTGCAAAACTTCTATTCAACAGAATTTAATTTAAAAATAATCAAACAGCACTTCACAAATTAGTGGAAAAAATAAGCTTTATACAGCTTTGAAATTATACAAAATGGAAACATACAAAAAAACATGCAATTGAGCGCAATGTGTAAACATGTTCAATATGATCACTTCTAATAACTACATAGGACAGCAATGCTCCATGCTCAAATGCCCACTGCTGTCTCATTGCAGTTCAAAGACGCTGAAGGATTTTAAGTTTGGTTTGTCGTTCTACGGTCATTTTGTGCACAATTTCGGCTAATTATACTTGGACCTGCAGTTTAACGTGGATTCCGAACCACTCACAAACATCCATGCCACCACCAGTTTTCGAACCTGAAGCCTGTGATGCCAACGGCCAGAGAGCTAGCTAATTGACCATCAGGCCGCGAAGGATTTCAGGCGCGGATTATGCAGTAATACGTCTCTCTAGAGCATCCCAAACATGTTTATGTACGGAGAATGTGTACGCCAACAAATACTTCAAATAATAGTGTTTTCACGAAAGTAATTATCCATCAAACGATCTCTGTATGATCTATCATTACTATCTTTTAAGATGAAGGAACCACCAACTACACTTGCGTAAGGACGAAAAATTGAATTAAGAATGCAGTCTCTATATGATGATAGACAAGTCAGTGCTGCCATCGAAAGGAATACCTGCTACACATATACACAGAGCCATCAAATTTGTCTCTTACGAATATGACTGGGATAATAGCGAGATCTCAGTTCCAACAGGACTAATTATCTTCATGAGTCACTTTGCAAACAAAATCTGGACTCCTTAGTAAAGAATACCCACCTCCACTGACTTGCATTCAAATTGACATGCATGTGTGTCTAATTAAACCTTTCATTTTAATGCCGTTGTGTGAAGGGTACATATAAGGATGAGCTTAGCGAATTCTTCTACGTACAGTTGATCTGGATACAAGCCTTCCAGTGGCTGCCAAGAAGATCTGTGGTGGGTTGGTATTCGGTTCTGTGCAGCCTTTCAGTTAACTGTAAATAGCAGTCATCTATGGCACTTACAGCGCTGTGTCTTTCTCGACTGTACTTTTCAGAAACTAATTCTGTTCCAAAGAAGCATTCGAAAGTTTAGGAATTACAGAATGACTCACATTCAGCTATCTTGTAATATATAATTGACACCAGATGGCTTCTATTTGCTCAATAGCAAACCATTGTAATTTTACAGATAAATAATATTTACTCATATCTAAAACATGGCTATTTCGAAATTTCAATGCAGACTGTGTTTTCTACATTACAGAAACTATTTCCGTTCACGTCCAATTAAGTTAAACGTCAGCAGATACACAAATTTGCATATAAGATTAATGCAGCAATACTTTTTACATATACTGCGTAATATTTATAAAAATGTATTTTTGTTCTTTAACGTTAGGAAACCAGTGTCCAAATATGAATCGCTATACAATCCAATTTTAAAACCGAAAGTGCAACAAAGAAAACTTAGTTTATTGTTCAAAACATTACTGAAGACACCTTTAGAAAATCAAATCTTACTATTAATTTATTTCCAGACGAATGGCTGGTTTTTCTGATCCCAGTAAATGCAATCGATTCAGCGAAAGAACAATTACTCGAACAAATTTCCATTACCGGTAATAAAAAAAAAAAAATCCAACTACTAGCCGACCAAATAAGTGACCACAAAGGGGTGTTTTCCGGATTTGTGGGAATCTTCCACATTAGTGGGCGGGTCTCTTCAGACAAATAGTCGCCTTTGTGAAGAATCTACCGTTAATACTCCAGCCGCCTTAAGATAAAACAGGTAAACGAGACTAGTTGCATAATAAAAGGGGGATTCAAATATCGTGTGGACAAAAAAGCTCAAGTGGATAACGATCTCTATTATAGCACGCATAAGAAGTGGCCTCGAGTCACGCAATGCTGATGAGAGTCTTCAGTGTCTACATAGTATTTCCAGCTTTTATTCGCTTGGAAGATTTTTTTTAATAATAAAATAGTTGAATAAATTAAAATACGTTAATTAAAGTTATGATATCAAGCGCAATATATAGTTTTATGCATATATAATATGCATAATAGCCCTTTGTTTCAGTGAGATTAATTAAACGGAAACGTGATTTTTTTTTTATATTTGAGATGAAAAAAATTCAAACTTTCATTGGTATCAGATTATGAATATTATCAGAAGATTTCATATTTCGAAGTATTTAATGTGAGCCTGCGATAAAATGATTAAGCTTGACTCCAAGCTTGGCTATCCTGATCCAAGAATAACGGCTAATCATTGGCTTGAGATACAGTTGGTAGAAATAAATTTTTAGTAGAAGTATTAAGATATAGGACTACTACATAGTCCAGAAGACATCTGCGTAATTTAGATACAATATTTTTAAATTTTTAGAAAAATAATATGCACATTTTTTTTTCAAACTACAACCAGTTATCTAACACATTGTAATTTTTATTCTTTATTTTTTATAGTTATTATTTAAAGCGAAAATAAGACATTGGAATTGAAAAAACATTGACTTTAAAATAAATATAGAGAGATTTATATACTCTACAAAATACACATAATAATAAAAAATTAAAAAATGGTTAAATGGAAACACGGGCTTTTCAATAGGAAAGATAAATGTTTAGACAATTGATTAAAATAAAAATGGTTTTGATCACACTAATACCAAAGTTAACGGAAAACAATATAGCAATATATCGGAAAGCAATATTAAATTTTCTTTTAATAAATACTTTATCACACATATTCATCATACGCGAAATAAGTGGTAAAACACTTTTTACGAATAATATTATAAATGATAACTAAGTATCAAAAAAAGAGTTAAAAATAGCTATTGACAAAATGATCCATCACAAAGCATTTAACTATTTACAATCCAGCGAGTTTCAAAATGTCATAAAAGAATTTAAAAATGCTTCAACAAAATTTATGAAGAAGCTTATAATTGTATAAGCTTAAAACAGGAGAATCATGATCCATATGCGTCTAGAAAATCTTCAGGTGACATTTCTCCGATTGGTACAAAGATATTCGGCAAACGTTACCTACTTACCCATTCGAGTATGTCAAAGACCACGGTAAGTTAACCTGGGTGACAACACTCGAAATAAGCAATAACAATTTCAGTGTGTCACATCTAAGCAGTGTAGGTTTGGAACAACATTTGAATATTGGTGGCCATTATTTTCCAGAAAAGTGGGAGGTTACATAATCAATTCAGTGGGAAGGTCAATCAGATTCACCAACAGGATGGAGGGAGATTGAGTTGAAACAATTCATGCTCACATTTTTTGGAATATCTACGACTTTTTAAAAGTTTAATACTAGATTAGTTTTAAATTTATGTAAAACATTAACTACCTGAAATCTATTCAACTGTCAAAACAGCATGTATTTAAAAACGGGCTTAAAACATATTTCTTCATCAAATCTAAGATAAGAAAAGTTCAGACATGAATTTGTATCCGAATGCGCATAAATAAATCTTGGTGGTTAAGGTGGACTTATGGAATTAAGCTCAGTTCTAAATCTAAAATGTAAACTGAATAGAAAGATGTCTATACTAGAGATGGACAGGATAAATTTACAGATTAAAAAAAAATCACTTTAGTTTCAAAGAAGTGGTGTGGGCAATAACAAATTCTTTATCCAAAAACCAAACTGCGATGGTTTTCAATTGGGTGTAATGTATCATGCCCTTTGTAGCGTATTCTGTCAAATATTTAATTTGTTACATATATGTCATATAAGTTGAAAATGGCTTAATGTTAAGTGCTTGGCATTAATATATTAACCAAATAAGAAATGTCTATGTTTTATTTATTTATTCAAAAACAACAAAGAATGATTTTAAATGATAGTATAAATACCGGAGGTAATAATTAACATTTAACTTAAAAGTAAATTTTTTTTTTTTTTAAATCTCACCTACTTTTACCATACCATATTCAAATACCAAATTAAGATTTACCTTTTCCTTAATTGGTTCAGGTAACATCAAATTCTCAAATTCTGCAGCGGTCGGGAAAAACGACATAAAATCTGATCAAATTTATTTATAAATCCGAATGAAGTGGTTGTAAGTTTACAAATATCATTAAGTAGTACAAATAAAAATAATATTAAAAGTATTTGTTATAAAAGAGTCCAAATTAAAGAGTATCAAGTAATCTATCGAGGGATCAATTTGTGTTATCTACATAGATATTAATGTTTTCTTTCAAATTAAAAGCGAAAATGGTACAAATATAAGTCCTCACGGTTTGATTACGCATATTTCGGAAAGTTGGATATAAAAATTGTAAATATCAGCGATTTAAATTTCTTCAATATAACTTCAAAAAGAAAAGAAGCTCCGCATGAGATAGAATATAGATATAAAAACATTGGCTCAAGAAACTTTTGCTATGTGTGAGTGAAAAGTTTCTTAAAAATCTTGTAGAAATTAACACATGTCATTTTAAAAATAAGCAATACATATACAAAGTAGCTCTATTTTAGTATATTTTTTTTCATAACAGGCAAATATCAACTTTCTTTAGTGGCTCTAATACATTTTTATATATATATATATATATTTTTCATTCAAATAGAATTTCCAAATTAAGAAAATTTGTGTTTGCTCTCCTTATTTAAAAAATTTCCATCAATAAAAACAACCAAAGTAATAAAAATTCACTGAAACCAATATGCGAATGCCACAAAATCGAATTTATAATGTTCTAGCGATTTATATAACGACAGCAGCCTTGACCTTTCGATAGGAAAAATCTAAATAGCAACACGCTGAACGTGAATAATCCTTTTTAAAGCCGACCAACTTCTAACGAACAAATCATTATGCAACTCGATACGATGAATAATCTCTCCCATCATCATCACTACATTCCAAAAAACCACTCAAAGTAAACACAAACCACTTTCATCCATCCCACCAACCAAAACAGGCCAAAATGATACTTTCGAGTACGAAAAACGAAAACGGGCACTCATCGAGCAGTGATCACATTGAGTGACAGACGACATTTAGACGGATGGGTGATCCCCCAATGTGCAAGCACCTAAGCATCCCAACGGAATCACCCTGGAAGACGACGACGAGTCAGGGATGATGGAACGAAGGAGCGTGGGCGTCGGGAAAAAAACAACATGACGCACACTGTTGACGCACAGCCGGCCTGTTACACGCAAGGAAAGACATCGCCACAATGGCAAATGCTGATAGTCACGAAAGAACACGGGGACTATTTAGAGTAGAGATTTGGCTGGAATAATTAAAGGAAGAAACTGGAACAGAATCGTGATGGTAGGGAGAAAGCTGCCGATGTCCCATTTCGAAAAAGGCGAGGCGCGTGAAGACAAGGCGCTTCAACGGAAGCGTCTTTGAACTTGAAAATTAGTGCACGCACGAAACGAATTCGGTTTCGAAATTGAAATTTCAAAACGCAAGAGGGGTAAGTTACTTTGCGTGTGACCCTCTTATCCAACTCTTCCCCTTTCTAAACATTTTTTACATTCTGCATGGGTTTTATTTACTAACAGTGAAAAGTTTCGATAATCAAACATACCTCTGCAAAACTCCATATAAGCATCCACTCCACGTTTCAACGAAATTTTATATTTGTTTACTTTGTCCTCGCACACAAGTTATACATTGCGGTATTGGAAGGTATATGGCGTTCAATATTCAGTTTGGTTTGGCTTGCCGCTCTACGGTCATTTTATGCACACTATACGCTAATTAAGCCGGACCTACAGTTTAACATGCATTACGAAGCACTATTACTACACCACACCACATTACTGTGCCTATAGCTGAGTTGCCACTATACAATGATGTGGGAGAAGTCTGACTGGGTTCGTGACGCTCTTGCTGTCATATGAGACCTGGACCTACGGCTTAAAGTGGATTCCGAACCACTACAAACATCCACGGCACAACCGGTACTCGAACATGAAACCTGTGGCACTGAGCGCTAGACATTCGACCATTAAGGCCCCTATTCCGAACCACTAACAAACATCTAGGTCACCAATAGAATTCGAACATGAAGTCAATGGTACCAAAGGCCAGAGCTAGCGCCAGCTAAATTGGCCATCAAGCAGCTGTTCAATATTCAGAGAAATAGCACGTTCAGAAAAACTTGCAAATCTTCCTCGCGTGCAATTCCTCAGCGAGGCTTAAAAAAAATATTTCAATATTCTTCTAAAAATATGTTAAAATAAATAATAACAAATTTCTTTATAAAAACCTAAGAACATTGTTAAAAATTTTCAAATATGAATCAGGAACTTTTACAACAAATATGGTAAAGCAATTTTCTAAAAATGCATACTGATGTTTCTTGGAAATGATTCTTTTGCATTCCGATATAATGTTTGTCATTCCCGTACCAGCCACGTTTTAATACGATGCATTTTGAATTGAATATTTTTACTGATGTTTTGAGTACACAGATGGAATTTTAAATGCCACTTAATAATGCAACCATTCGTTCATAGTCGGTTAAGAAGGCCAATCAGTTTTAAAAATAGAAATAAGTTACTCATACGACCGCGTTATTAAGTTACTTATTTTTGATTTACATCGAAGGTTTAAGGAATTTTCATGTAATCTGCTTATAAATATTTCTCATGAACATCATACCCTGTCTTGTGCATCTTAGCATGCATGAAGGATAACATTAAATCTGGATTTAATAGATTAATGATAAGGTACAGAAATAGATAAGAACAGATAGAGATAATTCTGGGGAATCTAAAAATTTTGGGTTATAATTTATTAGAAGAAAAAAAAAAAATGTTTGATAGCAAATATTCAATTGTATTAAAAGAACTACATTTCATTAATGAAATAAATTCATCTTGCTGTTTTACTTCCATTTTCTTTACCTTCAATAATTAACAAGTGAATTATTATTACGAGATTTGGTTTGGCTTGTCGCTCTACGGTCATTTTGTGCTAGTTAGACCGGGATCTACAGTTTAACGTGCATTCCGAACCACTCACAAACATCCATACCACCGCCAGCATTTGAACCTGAAGCTTATGGTACCAAATGCCAGAGCGCTAGTAAATATTACGCAAGTATTACGAGGAGCAACAAAGCGCGATAAAACTTACATAATCAGAAATCAAACTCATTTGCAATGCTGCTATTTTTTAAAAAAAATATGAATTAAATGAAATCTAATAGCGATATTGCATTGCATTTTCCCACAGTAAATAATAAAATTCTCGAACATTTTTTTCCATTTTCATAATAAACAAATAAAACGGTTATCATATTCATTTCGTAATTTTTGACATGTAATATTTATTTCATTGGCGATTTCTTAAGAGTTGGTGAGAGGAATAATTCCTCAACTGCATTCATACATTGCCATAGATAAGATAATAGAGAATGTGAAACGTAAAAAAAGAGGAGAAATAGCTGTGCTTGTCTGTTGAATCCATCTAGATGTTTCTATTAATAGAATAATGGTCAACAGACTAGAAACTCGGCATATTATTCACTTAAGGCCACAGATCATCCAATTCTGAAAATGTTTTTCAACACGTATTTCACCCAATTCTTTATAATAGAGAAATAGTCGCTACGTTAATAGTTTATTATAGACATAAATAAAAATGTGTGTAAAAGCTAGTAATATTTTGTTTTTAATGGTTTTATCAAGCTTCAAATTTTAAATTTTCGAACTAAATAATTTATATATGATAGTTATTAAAAATAATAAAATCTCCAATTTTTAAGCAGCATTATTTAAATTGAAATATTAATTTAACTTCATGTTTAGATTAACTTAAAATTTAATATTGATAATTTCTTGAAAATCCCTTTTAAAATTTGAATAAAATTTAAAGAAGATGATAATAGTTATATTTTATAAATAATGCACATAATTTTTTTTTAAAAATTAAGCCTTTTAAACATAGATTTTCAAAAAAATTTATTCATAAGTTTATTAAAATTCTTATATATCTCAGGGATTAATTAATTTAAAATGTACATATAAATAAATGTGTCACACACTTAAGATTTCCTTTTCATAGACTAATAAGCAACTGAGTTAACTTAAAATGACAACAATCAACATCTTATGGATAGCAGTTTTAATATTGAAAATCTGAATAATTTAACCAAAACAAGGCTTAAATTCATCAAACCCAATATTTCTAGAAAACAGAAATAGTACAGCTTATATTAAACTTACAGACAAACAAACCACTAGTGAAATTGAGGTCACAACAATGAATAACAAAAATGGTAATTTTACATGCAACAATAAAGACACATTTAAGGCGATTCACGTAAATCTAACCTTGGGGTAAAAAAAAATAAAGTCTTCAAAAGAACGATTCGTGAAATTCGAACCATTCTCCAAAATATTCCAAGTCGAACACCCTCGCGTCTTTCTGGAAACACCTGGGCGCATGACAATTGGAGAAGTTAACAGGAAATCCACATGCAATGACACCGATTTATTTATCGCGTGCTAGCTCTGAACAGCTGGCAAAGCTGTGTTTGCATACCGGACTCGAGTTAAACTGGAATGGGGAGAGCATTGACTTTCAAAGAAAATAAATCCTGCTGTTGTAAAAAAACCCTTTTCCTCCAACATTTATGCAGTTTTTTGCTTTGTTTTATATCCCGCATACTCCCACGAGCAGGTACAATAAACAGTAATATAGCAAATAAAAATGCCCGATGTGGAGATATTAAGAAGCCTTTTATATCTGAATGGGTAGGACTGCAGGCAGTCGATTAAAGATGACTTAAATAAAATTAGAATAATTTTCATAAAAGCAGCACGTTACAAAAAAAATCAGATGGTTTGTAAATTGACATTCCAAAATTTTGATTACGTAAAACAGATAATTAAAACCATAAACGTCAATTCTTTTGAACCATTAAAATTCAAGAACGAAAAATAATAAATTGATAAATGTATATTATATATTAGTAGTATTTTTAATTGAATTAGTAAAATGGATTTTTAAAATAATAAAAAATATACATATACGTATATTCTTACAAAACTAATATGTAAGTAATATTTGTTTAAAATTTTAAGTATAAATAAAAACAAACAAGAGCGGAATAATTTCGTAATACCTTATGTTTTAATTTTATAATAAATTTAAATTAAAACCTTTTAGATAAACCTTTTGTCTATTTGTTTTATTTTTTTTTCTACAATACAGTAATTTTGATATCCAATAATAATTAATGGTTTGGTTTGTCCATCTACGGTCATTATGTGCACACTTTAGGCTAATCAGACCGGGATCTATAGTTTAATATGGATTCCGAACTACCAACAAGCATCCATGCCACCGCCAGGATTCCAACCAAAAAACTGTGGTACCAATAGCCAGAGCGTTAGCCAATTGCCCATTAGACCGCCAATAAAAATTAATGAGAAGTTGTAAATTTAGTATAAGAAAAAACCTTTTATAATTTAAACACAATAATTAAATGCTATAATAAATGTATGACGACGAACTGTATTAGTTTTACGTCAGAAGTTATTTATGTTTATTGATAAAAAAAATTTTTAATTCAAGGAAGCAAATATAAGCAAAATTTCGAAATGTTAAATAATTTTAACACTTTTTTTACATGAATAGCCGTGCAATGAAGCTGATTAAAAAAATGTATAAAAAAGAATAAGCCCTTTAATTATATAAGCGATTTTAAAATATTTTTTACATTCTAGATATTAATTTAACCAATCTGCAAATTGTAATTTAAAAAATCAATTAGGGTAAATATAAAATAACATTTAGAAATCAACAATAAGCAATTTCTGTTTTAAGTTTTGCAAGAACGGAAATTATAGCAAAATGAATGACACGAGACAGATAAGAACAATAGGCTAATAATTCGCAACACTACGAGGAATAATCTATTCTGAAATTACGTTTTTCCCCAGGCAAATGAAATTCAATCACACATTATTCATAGCACATAGAATGACAATAATAAAAAAATCCCCACAAACATCCCCATTTATAAAAAAGTTCCGGTGAGAAATGTCTCAACGACATGTCATGTATGAAGTAGAATAGCGAAATACACATATCTATTCATAAAAAAGAACGTGATATACGTACCAAGTATTACGAAGTATGCCGGCAAGTGCATCCTAAAAATATTACCATTCCAACCAATGATCGGTATGCATGCTTTTGAAGTGAGTTGTTCATGGAGGAAAAAGTTTTTACTCCAGTGCTCAAACAGTAAAAAATCCCACAGGGAAAGAGAAGGGGGAAATAGTAAAATTCGTGGAGAGGAGCCAGGGGAAAAAAGGAAAAGAAAGAAAAAAAAAAAAGTACAGATGTTGGGCGCTATACTTAGCATAGCACTGAGGTGAAAACATCGATACATAGGAGGGTCGTTTGCCAATTTGGCATATTTATCGCCGTATGACACTCGACAAACACGTGAAAAACTTAAATTTTAAGGTACAAGAGAAACACGTTTTATTTCAAAATATTCAAAACATCTTTTGTTTGACAATATATATGTTTTATTGATATATTTTTCTTAGAACAAAGAGAGAAAACTATGTTCAGAGGTTTAACTTTATTAAGTATCCAACATTTGCTTTTACAAAACCATTAAATTGACA